>CALNHX010003945.1:0-137980 GCA_940337035.1 Agriotes lineatus | reverse complement strand
GAGAATTTTATACCCGATACTTGGAAAAATGCAATAGTCGTCCCGATTTTTAAAAAAGGAAATAAACTCGATATGCAAAACTACCGGCCTGTTAGTCTGACGTCAATATTATGCAAATGCATGGAAAGATTAATAGCTAAACATGTAACGGACTTTCTGTTAGTCAACAATGTTATACCGAGGGCCCAACATGGTTTCGTACCCAGACGATCGGTGCTGTCTAACCTTCTATTGAGTTTGGACGCCTGGACAAAATCGCTAGAATCAAATGTACCAGTAGATGTGATTTATTTAGATTTTAGCAATGCTTTTGATCGTGTCCCTCTACGCCGTCTCATACACAAACTTGAACATTATGGAATTCGTGGAAACTTATTGAAATGGATCGAAAACTTTCTCACTAATCGCCGATTTGAAGTTCGTATAGAAGGAGTTCTTTCGGATACTCTTGACGTTAGAAGTGGAGTACCGCAAGGCTCAGTGCTCGGGCCTCTACTATTTCTGATCTATGTTTGCGATCTACTGTATAATGTTGCATCGCCAACTAACATGTTTGCCGATGACATTAAACTATATAACTCCCCATTAAACAATCATATTGTCCTTCAAAATGATTTAAATAGCATTAGTGAATGGTGTGAGATATGGCTACTATCTTTAAATGTGGGAAAATGTAACATTCTACATCTTGGAAAAACAAATCCTAAGCTAGATTATTATTTGAACGGCCAGTCCTTAAACATTGTGGATGAACAATGAGACTTAGGAATTATCATAACGAATGATCTAAAGTGGTCCAAGCACATCACCGTTGTCACAAAAAAGGCTAACAGATTAATCTACATGGTGTCTAATTGTTTTAAACATTTATCGAGTGATAATTTTAAGAAAATTTACAAAACATACATCAGACCTACATTAGAATACTGTGCACCGGTGTGGAACCCTTACTTCATCAAGGATATCGATCTTATTGAACGAGTACAAAGAAGAGCCACGAAGATCCCCGTTGAACTCAGAGGTTTACCCTATGAACATCGGTTATCGTTGCTTAATTTACCAACTTTGCAATCCAGGCGTACCAGGGGCGACCTTATTGAAACTTTCAAAATAGTCAACAACTATTATAACTCTCCGTTAAGAGACATGCTCAATTTCAGTGACTATGATGGTCTGAGAGGTCACAATTTTAAACTGCATTGTGACAGATTTTTCAAACTTGTGCCGGAATACTTTTTCACAAATCGCATAGTGAGATCATGGAATAGTTTACCTGTCTGTGTAGTCGAGAGTTCAAGTGTAAATTCATTCAAAAACTCCTTGGACGCCATATGAATAAGTTTTAAACAAGCGTTAAATAAGTTTAAAATATTACAAATGCATTTGCACATTGATGTACAAACCGTTTTGGATAACTTCAGTCTATACCTATAGTTTAAGATTTACTTAAAATAATTGTTTTTTTTTCTCTTTAAAATTATTTTCTTTTTTCGCTTTTTCATGTTTTTCATGTTGATTTGTATTTTCTTTTCTTTTGCTTTTGTTAATTGCAGAACTTAGTTGTCTTGTTAAGTTATCATGTATAGAATATTTGTTTTGTTAAATGTACACAACACTGATGAAAGTTATATCGGCTTAGCCGCCTACTTTGTATTCAATAATAAATAAATAAATAAAAATAAATAAATTGTTAACTACGCAGACGGCCTGATAACGGTTTACAAGATAATTATGTAATATTTTAATAGCTTTAGGTTTTAAACCTATGTAATTGAAAATTGATAGCAAAACTTTATGGTATATTGTGTCAAATGCTTTTGAGTAATCTAAAAGAACGACAGCCGTTATCTTACCAGCATCTGCAGCCGCAACCAAATCGTCAACAATGTCTAATAAGGCAGTGGCGTAACTGTATCCCTTTCTGAAACCTGATTGGTTGACTGGCAGCACATTGTCTGGCTGTATATGATTACGAAGTTGCTGATCCATTATCCTTTCTAATATTTTTGACATAAAAGGCAAGATGCTAATAGGACGTAAATCGTTTAGTTCTTTAGGTGATTTGACTTTCGGAATAGGATTTATTAAAGATTTTTTCCAGTCATCGGGGAATACCGAATTTTCTAAGCAAAAATTTAGGAGATGGGTTATGATGGGCAAAATAAAAGGAAGGCACAATTTAATAATTCTGTTGGTAATACCATCATACCCCACTGCATTAGTTTTTGCATACACATTATATATCTACCTGGCATGACCGAGAAAATTTCAGACAAATATATACCGGGTGAACACCTTAAAAAATAAAACTTTGTGTATTTTTGACTTAGCAATAAATGCAAGTAATAATTTGTACATAGGGGAGGCTTTATTCTTACCAAAAATGGAACCCAATAGATACGTAATACATTTTGTACGATACAAAAAGGTTCAACAAATTAGTGCGTTACCTACTTAATATAGCCGCAAAGCAGGAATTCGAAGAGTCGGTGCTCCGTAGCGCAGGTAGAAATAGCCCATTCCCTTGCAATATCCCACCAAACGTTGGGACTGCATACGCGGTCCGCATGCCCTTCGAACTCGACCACCGGTAAAAAAAATTATTTGAACATTTATTTAATTTATTAGAAACATGAAGATATTTTTACTCCTAACTTAATTTGATTTTTAAATTATTTAGTGTCACAATGTCGAAGAGGGAAGTTCTGGGTAAAGCCTATTGCAGATTATTTTTAGATGTAGACCCTCACACTACTTCACCATATGTTGAAATAGGTCTCAATGTACAGCTGTACAGTTTAGAGAGACGCACGTAACTTTCGCT
This sequence comes from Agriotes lineatus, assembly GCA_940337035.1. Taxonomy (NCBI): domain Eukaryota; kingdom Metazoa; phylum Arthropoda; class Insecta; order Coleoptera; family Elateridae; genus Agriotes; species Agriotes lineatus. The sequence goes on along the minus strand of CALNHX010003945.1, from coordinate 135,156 downwards.
TAACGTTTTGTTGATATGAATGTTCCATGTTAATTTCTTATGCAAATGCAGTCTTAAATACCTGATCGCCTAGTGAGATGGGTTTCATTCCTTCGATGTATAATAATTTTTTACGGGTTGTTTGGCCTTCTTAGCGAAAAAATTTTTGCTTCGCATTTATTTCCATTAAATTTTCCTGTAAATTATCGCCTGCTCTATGGATGTCACGGTGTTGGGGAAACATTGCTGTATCAATATTGCAATGTGGGAATCAAGAATCTCTGTAAAAATATTGAACAGGGTAGGACCTAAGATAGACTCTTGGAGAACTACTGCTTGAATAGATCTGGATGAGGACTGCACTGATCCCACACGTATTTTAAAAGTTCTTGATTCCTTAAATGATTTTACTGTAATATACGCAGTAAGTTTGATTTTTACAAGTATATACAGTGTTTCGGTAATCCATGCCGAATCAGAAGCTTTGCTTATGTACAGAAAAACAATTAGCGTATGTGCTTTATTCTCGAAGCTTTTTTTAAAATTGTTTTCGCTCTTCCAATCATCGACACGTTGAATGTTTAGGTTTGAATCCGAACTGATAATATGGAACGACGTTTTCGGTTATCAGATGTTCGCTTATTCTTCGTTGAACTATTTTCTCCATTATTTTGGCCATACCGGGTAAATCGGCAGGTAAATTTCTGGATTTGTATTATATTTACCGAGCGTATTCCTTTCCAGGAAGTTGGAAAATATCTAATTCTTAAAGATCCGCTGACAATAGCTGTTGAATAAGCAATGTCTTTTCGTGTTAATTCCTTTAGACTATGTTTGGCATTAAATCACATCCAGGTACATTTTTAGGTTTTAATTCTTGGATATATTCCTTAATCTCCCTCGGCGAGGTAGGGTTTATTTGCAACTGTTTCTTTTTAGGCTGGTGTCTAGAGTTCCTTGTGCGCGTTGAACTTCTCTCCTCTGCTGATCATCTATCTTAGTCCATTTACTAAACGAAAAAAGTTCTAACTTCGTTGACTCAAAACCGATTTTTTATTATTTCTGAAAAAGTTTATGGAAAAGTTCCCCATAGATGAAAAGGTGTGCTTTTTATTTTTTCAATTGTTATTAACAAATAACTGTTTTTTAATATATTCATAACTAAAAAAATTTATAACTTCTTTATTTATTTAAACCATTGCCTGATATTTCATAACATAAGGTTTTTGGGTTCACAGATTACGAATCTCGCCTCAAATTTGGTCTAAAAACCAAAATGGTGTCTACAAAATGGCGTCGAAGGTCTAATTTTTTCTTTTATTTTTATTAGATGTCTAAAGGTTTTTGGGGTCGCTGATTACGAATTTGACATTAAAACTCAACTAAAATAAAAAATGGCGGATCCAAGATGGCAAAAAAATGTAATCTTTTTCGGACTTTATTTCTTACCTAAATAGGGTTTTTTGGGTCGCTGATCTCAAATTTTGTGTTAAATTTATCAAAAATGAAAAATAACATCTTTAAAGTGGCAAAATAGCTTCATTTTTGAATTCCGCGCGTTGCCTCATATCTAGGGGTTTTGGATACAGTAATTATAAATATAGCATTAAAAGGTTAATGTTTATTCTATACGATTATTATTATTATTTAATAAAAATTAAATACAAATAAAATTCTAAATTGTTAAACTAACTCAAATTTAAATAGATTAAATAACATTTAAACATAATATATGAATACATATAATTTCCAACGCTTAAAAATGTGTTTTCTACGACCTCTTTGTACAATTTCCAAAAGATATTACTGAATGTTATTACATAAAAGCAAATGGCAACTTGTTCAACAGTATGGTGCAATTTTAGATATACATTAATTTTATTGTTCGTAATTATGGAAAAAAGCAATTGTTTTTGTCGATTATCAGAAACATAGAATAAAATCTGATGAAAGATACTGACGTCTAAAAACGAAAACTGCACCAGATATTCGATTTGAAAGAGACAGGTCTTTAAAGTTGCATCAAGAAAAATTTCTGGAAAATGTCTTTCATGTCTTTTTATTGATTTTTTAAACGACACTTTAGCTGCAAATAAGTGATACTGCTCGGTTAATAGTTACCACAGCTCTCAATGCATCAAATGAAAACATAGTCGTAGTATCAGAGAATATAGACGTATTACTTATATTAACAGCTTTAGTTTCTCCTGATAAAGATATATATTTTTTAAAACCTGCCAACAATAAAAAAAAATAAAAAATATCTTCTTCGCCTGCAATTTGCGCATCCCAATTGAAGTGAGCATGTTCTTTCTGTACATGCTTTAACTGGATGTGACACAGCTTCAGCATGTTTTAACAGAGGAAAGAATCTTCTTCTCGTTCAGGTGCTTATCCGATTTCGTATGTTTACGATCAACACGGCTATCTTCATTTAATTGGTTGCAATTCTAGATAACTCATTGGATGATTTCCCATACCACACCCTTAGGTTTTGCAACCAAGATATTCTTCTGTGTCCTGGTCGACGTTTGCCATATATCTTGCCTTGTATAACAGATTGCAGTAGGGCGTACTTATTCTCATTCCTCATTATACAGGGTGATTTTTTTATCGTGTAACATACTTATAGGCAACACTTCATACAGGTGCATGCAATGCATAGTGAACTTTGCTTTTTAAAAATAATAAATTATTTTTAATATTAAGCATGCTTTGGGAACCCAAATGTCAACTGACGTTTTGTTACTTAAATAAACTGTCATCTTGTCAAAACTGTAATACCATTCGCAATGTATTCAAATGAAGAAAAAACGGATATGATGTTGATTTTGGGAGAATGCCGAGGAGCGGCAGATCTAGCTGTACGACAAAGGTATCCAGACAGATATCATCCATCGCATAACGCCTTCAGGCGTTTGGATAGGAAGTTGCGCAAATACGGGCAATTTAAAAAGCCACAGGTGAGACAACAACATGTCATTACCGTAGAAAATGAAGCCACAGTTATAGAAGAAATTACTGCAAATCCCTATACAAGTCAATGGGCGATTGCAACAACAGTAGGCATTAGCCAAACATCAGTTTACAACATTTTTGCAGCAAATCAATTTTACCCATACCATGTCACATTAGTGCAACACCTTAATGAAGAAGATTACCCACGTCAGGCCAATAAATATCTGCCATTTCTTAAGAAACAGAGTTACTGCTAATCCCCAGTTCTTAAGACATGTTCTCTGTTCTGATAAAACGTCATTTAGCCATAATGGGTGCGTAAATAGACACAACTGTCATTACTACGCGGTAAAACAACCCGCATTGGATTCAAGAAGCTCTTTTTCAAAGAGTTTTTCGCATTCAGATGCTTCATGCATCTAATGTAGAGGAATTTTAGGCAGTGTAGTTGTCGTGAAGTTTCTTAATATATCTAAAGTACCTAACTACTTTGATTTTTGTTTACTAAAAAAATGTAATGTTTACTAAGATATCTATGAAATGCATGCAGTTGTAGCATGTGTTGCCTATCTAGTTGTTACACGATAAAAAAATCACCCTGTATGTCCGAGGTATTGGAGTTTGCGTATCTTGATATTGTCCATGATCTATTTACTTTTTTTCATTCTTTCCAGAATTTTTTCAGACACCGTTTTCCATTTTTGATAAACTTTAACATAAAATTTGGGATGAGCGACCCAAAAAACCCCTAGATATAGGTATCAGAAATTTAAAAAAATTAACCTCTTTCGGCCATTTTGGATCCGCCATTTTTTGCTTTAGTTGAGTTTTAATGTCAAATTCGTAATCAGCGACACCAAAACCCCCCAGACATCTAATAAAAATACAAAAAAATAAAATAAAGAAATTAGACCTTCGACGCCATTTTATTTTTAAACCAATTTTGAGGCCAGATTCGTAATCTGCGACTCCAAAAACCTGACTTTATCAAATTTCAGGCAATTGTGTAAATAAATAATATAGTTATAAATTTTTTAATTAAGAGTATATTAAAAAAACACTTATTTGTTAATAACAATTGAAAAAATAAAAAGCACACTTACTCTCCGATGGGGAACTTTTCTATAAACTTTATCCGAAATAATAAAAACAAAATATTCGAAATCGGTTTTGAGTCAACGAAGTTAGAACTTTGGCGAATTTTTAGCGTTTAGAATATGGACTATCTGAGTTTTAATTTTTTTTCCCAGAATTTGGAAAATACGTTTGCTTTGTCCTTGTCAGAGGCGTGTACTACATTATTAATTAAGAAATATTTGGGGCCTACTTGTTGTAGATTCGTCGACTAGCTCTCCATAATGTTAAATCTTTCGACCTCAAGTTCTCAATATATGATCGAAAAATTCTGATTTTTTTTAGTTCTTCATTACATATGACGCGGTTTAATTGTTGCCTTACTGCTGAGTTTGTTGTTCTTTGCCAGATCCTGCGTGATTTGTGTTTTCACTTGCTCTTCTTGAGAATAAAATTGGGTGGATGAGCGTGTGTGTTGGATCACTTGCTTACTGAGACAGCGGCTGACGTTACTGACATTGCAATATCGTTGATGAACTTATGTATGCTTGAGTCTATAGCTGCAGGGGTTTGAAGATCGTTTGGATGCACTAAAACTTTGTTAAGGTTATCTTGAAATTTTTTCCAATCCACAATGGCATTAATTAATCTAGGCAGCTTATCATGCCATTTTGGACGATCTTTAAACGTTATTAACACAGGGAGATGATTTGGGTCAATTTTTGTTAAAACTTCCTGATGAATGGGTTTGCTGAAGTTTTTAATGAGGTAAATACCCAAAATGTCTAGAGAATGGTCCATTCGGTAAGGATAGTATGTATATGCGATAGGTGCAGCTACTTGTATGCTGATGAATAAGTGTGACGTATCACCCTAGAGATGGGCGCGTGAGTGAGTATTCAGTCACGTCAAGCACGTTTCACGCTTGTTTTAGACACTCACTTTCACGCACGCTCACGCTCATGTTTACTCACCTGCAGCTTTTATCTCAAAATTCGAATTTAGATAGAATAGAATGTGAAATTTTAAAACCAATAAAAATATGTAAAGGGCTTTACCCTGAACTTCCCTCGTAAGTGGACACTGTGACACTAAATAATTTTAAAAATCAAATTAAGCTAGGAGTAAAAATATCTTCACGTTTCTAATAAATTACATAAATTTTATTGCTAGCGAATGCGCTATTTCTACATGCGCTACAGAGCACTTCTTGTGTTCATGCGTCCCGGCTACCTTAAATAGAACCTTAAAATAGAAATAATTATTAATTCCTAGGCAGGACGCCATTGACTGTACACAGTATAAACAACACTCACACCACAACACAAATGCGCATACGCAGTTTTATCTCTAGATCTTCCACATGGGAGGACAGTCTTTTATTCATTATTCCTGCCTTGGAAATTTTCACTCACGTTCCCGTCCCGATTTTCAAATATTAGTGACGTTCACGACGGGATCCGTCGTGACCAGGCGCCGGCGCCGGCGTGACCCGACTGTTTCGACGTCACCCGCCGTTCCCTATTTCACCCCATCGAGATTGTTTACTCTCCATATTTGTTGTTTTGCTGTTGAGATCACCGATAACTATTGGAGGTTTAGATGAATCAAATACAGTTTGATGTCTCATTCGAGGAGCCGACGCGACGGTTAGACTGCTTGTATGAGATGACAGTTTTCCCTGTAGTTCCTTTGTTTAGTTTTAATTATAGCTTTTTGTCCAGGTTTGCTAACCCATTCAATTCGTGGGAATTAACATTAATGGTTCTCCTAATGATTATTGCTACACCACCGGAAGCGACTGGAACAGGAGTATCTAATTATTCTAAAGGAAGGTATTGCGTTTCAGTGATACACGCGATATCTACGCTGTATCGAGCTAAAAATAAAATAAGAAAAGATCTTTGATTTTTGACCCATTTGCTTTCTAATTGAGCACCATCAGGTTTTGTAATGTTCTATTCCTTTTATTATTTTGATCCATATTTAAGCAAGGCAGGAATTAATGTTGATATAATAGGTTGTAGCTTAGGTAAGTGTGGTATGATAGCTTAAATCATTGATTTAATATTTGTCCTGATATACTAGTGTTTTCTAGGTGATTGCTAACCTGGCCACTCACTCCTCTGACTGCTTGTGTGATTAGTCTGCCAGGAGTCGTATATTTTTAATACGAATTTGGTCGTCAGATTGTACGTTATATCTTCTGGACTGCGCTATGTGTTACGACGTTGGCTATTTGGGCATTTCTTCTTTCAATAGCCCCTAATAGTCCACTCCTGGACATAGGCCTTCCCTTGTTTCTTCCATACTTTTTTATCTTGTGCCAGTTGGTGCCAGTTTCTTCCCGCTTTACTTTTGATGTCATCAAGCCAGCGTCTCTGAGGTCTTCCAACGCTCCGCTTATGCTGTCGGGGTCTCCACTGTATTATATGTTTTGCCCATCGATGTTCGTCCTGTCGAGAGACAGGTCCAACCCAACTCCATTTGAGCTTCGCTATACGAGTTATGACGTCTTTTACCTTAGTTGTCTGTCTGATTTTCTCATTTGTAACATGATCCCTGAGGCTTATACCTAGCATTCCTCGCTCTATTGCCCTTTGAGTTGTCCTGAGCTTATTTGCCGAGTTTACTGTGAGCGTTGTTGTTTCCATTGCGTATGTCATCACGGGAAGCACACAGCTGTCAAACACTTTCCTCTTCAGATTAATTGGGATATCTGCATTTTGTAATAAATTCGTCAATTTTCCTGTTGCTGCCCATGTCATTCGAATGCGGCTATTTATTTCCGCGGTTTGATTTTCCTTGACCAGTGTGATATTATGTCCTAAGTAAACATATTCTTCTACTTTTTCTATATTTTCATTTCCGACACTTATACTTACACGGTCATGACTTTTGCTTTACTAAGGTTTATTCGTAACCCAATTTCAGCTGATTTTGCTTCGAGTTCTTCTATCAAATTTTTTAATTAATGTATATTTTGACTAAATAGGAGAATATCATCCGCAAAACGGAGGTGACTTAAATATCGACCGTCAATGTTAATTCCCTCTTCATTCCAGTTTAATGCTTTAAAAACGTCGTTCAGCCCAAAAGTAAACAATTTCGGAGAGATGGTGTCTCCCTGCTTAATTCCTTTTCTAAATGGTATTTTAGCTTTGAAGATAGCTCACTGCTCCACTGAATCGAATGCCTTGTTGTAATCGACGAATGCAAGATGTAGTGGTTCGTTATATTAATTGCATTTTTCTATTAATGATCGGAGGGACTGTATATGTTCGATAGTGCTATAGTTCTTTCGAAACCCAGCTTGTTCCGGTGGCTGGTAATCGTCTAGTTTTTTTGTTAATCTATTTGGGCATTTACATACCGTTTTATATAATAACTAGATGCCCTGTAATTCGCGAAATGTTGCGCCTCACAGTTTAAGCACTCCGGTAGGCTTTATTTTTAGTTTTCGTACTTTGTGTGTAGATGTGATTGTCCTTACATTTAACACAACGTGGTTCTTATCAACAGTAGTTACGTGTGTAACCGTATCTTTGGCAATCCATACATTGAGGCAATATCCTCTGTTTCCTTCTGTCCTCAATCGATATAATACAGTAATAAAGACTAGTTAATCCGTATATTTCATTAGCATTGGAATCATTAGCCAATAAGAACACATAACGGCATTTGTTTCCTATCTTTGCTATACAATATAGCAACATTTAGTACAGGATTAGCTAGTTTTACTAACTCTCCAGTTATTTCGATCCCCGAGAGTGAAGTTGTGACTTTTCACATAATTACACACACGTTGTTAAATTTTGGATTCTGAAAGGTGTGATATTTGAGTTTATTTTCAATATACAATTTTGTTAGGTCTTGTATACTGGGCTCTTATCGATTTTATCGGCTTAATCAGCTAAGCTACTTAAGTTCTTATTCTCATCATTCTTCTAAAGATCGTAATATCTGTTGGCAGTTAGAAGGGAATTGGTGTTGAACAAGTAGTAGTTTTTATTAACCTCGGTAGGCGTTGAGAGTTCAGAATTATCACGGTTTTGCCCTATATTATATCTTCATACCATATTATCCGACCGCGTAATTATTGCAGTGTTGTTAGATAATTCATGTGAGCTGTTTTGTTCTTGGGCCCTTCGAAAGTCCCCACAAATGATTTACGTCTAGAAATATAAACAGTTGTTACTTACTGAAATAATCTTATTATACACATGTAGATATATCTCACTATCATTAATTTGCACGACAATGCTTGTAAACGAACTGTTCTCGTAGAAAGCTAGCGAACGAATCGATGAAAATACTATTCACTTTATTAAAAAATGCAGTTGTGATAAGTAATTACTGCAATAGAACTTGCTTTTTCTCGTAATCAATGATGCAATGTAAGAATAATTTGATACACTTTAGAAAGAATTGAGTACTATCAAGCGTAATCGCGGTACGAGTTATTATTTTTGTTTGTATTGTGATTACAATCTTCATTGTGCAACGATAAAGACTAGTTGAAGATCGAGTGACAAGATATATCAAGGGATTCTATTTTATGAATAAAACGAGAGGTAAAAAGTGAGGAAAATAGAAATGCTAGAAGCAAAATAAAAATAATTTAATAAAGGTAATTGGTATTCAAATTTCTCTCATGCCATAAAATTCTTCCAGAAACCTAATCTGGTTTTAGGCCAGGTCTGGTTTTAGGCCAGGATATAGTTGTGCTACTGCCCTACTTAATATAACAGACGGTATTCTTACTGCTAATGACATGAATAAAACCATAATACTTGTCTTGCTTGACTACAGTAAAACATTTGTAGGTCCCGGGTGTTGTAGCTTCAACAAGCGTCCGCGTTCGATCAGTAGAGTTAAGCAACACGCTTTCAGGTCAGAACTTGGATGGGAGTTCCATGGCTGCTTTCCTCGGCGCCTCGCAGTACCGCTGCCACTGAAATAGTTGGTCGCGGATGTCATAATAAAATCATGACAGTCGTTAGTGAGGTTGGAAGCCCCATAAAACGTACAGCGATGCCTATAGTTGGCCTAACGGCTGTTGGCTAAGTACCAAAATATTATTAAATTAAGGTTGACACATTAAACAACGACATATTTGTTGCTGTACTAAAATACATAGGTTTTGATGAGTATGTAGTGCGACTATTGCAAAACATATATGGATAACAGAACACAATGTGTAAAGTTAGGTACAATACTGTCAAACTCGGCTATACTTGGAAAAGGTGTACCCCAAGGATCAATACTGGGACCACTATTTTATACTATATATACCATAAATTTCTCAAAAACTTAAAAGTTTTGCGAATCACATCAATATGCATATGACACACAAATTTATCTCTCGTTTACATAGAATGAGGCATCTGTGGCTAATGATCGTGTAAATGAAGATATTAGCAGTATCATTAAAAAAGCTGAAAAGCATTCGTTGATACGTAATAAATGCTGATAAAACGTTTCTGATTCATTGCCTTTTATTCATGCTGAAATCAAGGGAAAATTGATTAAACCCGTAAAAGTGGTCAAAAATCTGAGTCTTACAATAGACTCTTATTTGCGATTCAAACAACAGGTGACAAATATTCTTAAGTCATCTTACACTACTTTCACAGGTATTTATTCTCACCGACAGGTCTTAAGTACAAATGTAAAAAAAAATCTTTGTGAATTTCTGGTGCTCTCGCGCATAAACTACTGTGATGTTGCGTATGGACAATGTCTGGGAGTGGATGATACAAACAGATTACAGAAATTGCAAAGCTCATGCCTAAGATACATTTATGGTATACGAAAATACCAAAAAATATCATATAAATTGCAAACTGCTGGTTGGCTGAATATTCGTAATAGATGTTTGCTACATTCAGCTTGTCTATTCCATAAAGTTATTACGACAAAATGCCCATCTTATTTGTACAATAGGATTAGATTTCGATCTGATGTACACAATATTAATATTCTCAGAAAGGATTAGCTGTCTATTCCAGAACACAGAACACAAAAATTTAAAGGCTCTTACTCCTATCAAATTGTTCATGTATATAATAAATTGAGCTGCACCCTGAGAACTCTACAGCATGCTTTATTTAAAAAAAGATTTAAATCATTCTTAATCTCGAAGCAGTAAGCTCGATTAATTCCATGCGTGGTATCTGTTCATTGCTGTAGATATATTATGTAACTTTATTTGGCAACTTTTTTGTAAGGTTAGGTGGAAGAACGGCGACGCATCTTGGATGCTATGCTGAACCTCGCCTTAAGTTCCGCAAAGCACACTTTTTATTTATTTTTTTGTTATATGTATGGATAATTATTGGTTTTGTGGAAATAAAATACAACTTACTATTATTATTATTAATACTAATTAATTTTTTATCTTCTTAAGAGTTTTTTATTTGGATAGGATTTATACTGTTCTGACAACTGCGAAACCTCGTCTAATTTAGATACCTATTGTTTTCCTCCATTGTTCTGATAGTGGACCATACAGAATTTTACCTACACGTTTGTCTTCGTTTATCTTTTTCGTCAATCCCTCGCTAATATTCGATCAACATGCTTGTTCCAGTTGTTACTCCACTGGTTTAAGTATTTAGCTGTCCACTTTGTAGTCCTCTCTTATTTCGTTTTTAACTCTGTCTCTGAGTATTATACTAGTGGATAAACTTGCAGCTGTATTTCTACCTCTTTTACTGAACTGTGGGTGCACTTTTATTTTTTGTTTTAAACTCAGATTTAGACTTTAGTGACAACTCGAGATTTTTTTAGAAATTATATTTTGTCGATGATTTTTTAATTTTGAAATCAACTTGAAATTATTTGGTCTAAATCTGCCGAATATAGTGGCTGCCAAAATATATCGAAATGAGTTTCTTTGGCTGCAGCTTAGAAAACACTATGGAAACAATATGGAAATATTACACTAGTTCCCCGTTTGAAGCGCCCTTTGCCTTTAATAGAATAGAAGAGATTTATTGTTATTAACTAATAATAATTATTATCAGTCGGTTATCGGTAAATCCCCGTTTAACACGCTCAAAGAGGTCTAGTTGCTCAATGGGAGACGAGCTCATAAACTGAAATAGTAGGGGGTCGGTGGCGATAGTAAAAAAAAAATTATCTTAAAGGATACAAACGGCGCCGGGATGTAGGATGGCTGCGAAACGATATCATAATGTATAGAGTGCCGATAGCACTGCCAATATACAAAGCGTAGTGAGACTATAAGAGTTTCTTATCCAACCGTTGATCGATAAGAATTCCAAGAAACTCAGAAATGGGACAGAACCGAAATCTCGAATACATATAATACATTGCGTTTTAGGAAGTTGAATATATCCGACTATCGTCGTAGATCTCCAGGTTTTGTGTATCACGCTATATATAGGACGATAGTACTTTGAGCTTGGTACAGATTACTTTTAAGGGAATGATCATAAGTCGATAAAAACATAATTTTTAATATAACTAGAATATGCGAGACTATAAGGTAGATGAACCAGCATTAGATTGATAGTAAATTAAAATTTTTAAATATTGTTAACCACAAGCATGATAAATCAGAACCTTTGTACAAACTACAACACATACCTGTATATGTACGTAACTATATATAACATGAGATTGTACTAAACACAAACGCACAGGAAACTACGTCTCTTTATTATAGACATTAATTAGCCGTAACACCCCCTATCATTTCGGTTAAATTTGCAGTAACAACACTAATTGGACTGTTTTATTACAACACAGGCGCTAATCAGCACAAACGAGAGATTCTATTGTGGCGGTAACCAAATGGAGATTTGCATATCAGGCATTAAAACAGCTGATGTGCAGGCAGTGGCCGGACTTTTAAGAACATGACGGAAACTTCTACTGAAGCAATTACTTGATGGCGAAAATTTACCAAGAGGCCGATCAGTACTTCGAACTAAGTGCCCTTCCTTCCATGGGGCATTAAAACTTCGCTTTCAATAAGCGGAAAAATAATGGCTGAGATGCGATGCATGTAAGAGACTCTTCGACAGGGTTCGTGTTTCTTCACTAAAACGCTTTCCTTGACGAAGACACGTTTTTGTATATTTGTTTTACGCAGGTGTCAGCTGTCACTAAGACATTGCATAATGGGGTCCTAAAACCATTAAAAACCCAGATTTTATTTAGCCTGTGCATAGAGTGACGCTCCGCAAAAAACTAATTTTTTTATGTTTACCCACAACACCAATCAGAACGCATAAAAATTACAACATAACATTCGAACTGCTACCGATTATATTATTTTTCAGGTCAAATAATTTAAGTAGTTTGTTTGCTAATGTATCTTTAGAAAAAAATATATTCTTTTCTTGCAGCAGGCAATTTTAAAGCTAATGCTTTCTGAGTATGAGAAATATAGAGATATGTATAAAATTTTCTATTACTTTACTAATGATTGTGATGGCTAGGAACAATAAAAACCGCAAATTTTTGTTTAAGTTCAAAAAAAGAAACAATCCTACTCGAGGAATTACTGCAATAATCTAACACTTCTTCTATATACTTGGTCACTCTAAAATGGATCTACGAAGGGTAATCAAACTAATAATGCATGCAGTTAGCTTCAGTGGGACACTGGAAGGGTTCCACTCTCACAGCGTGTTACGCTTCGTTTGTGCATCTATTATTTTCGACGTCTATAGCTCCGATTTTGTATTTTCTCGCGACCCCGCGCCCCTCGATTCTATCAGTTCGGACAGCGTTTTACAATTGCAGCGTGGCTAGTAGGCGCCTGTTCTACTTTTGATGCAGAATGGTAATGTCGGTCTACCGGTGTAAAACGATATTCTCAACATGAAAAAAATACTAATAAAACTAAGACGCACCCACGGCGGGAGCCGAACGCTAATCGCCAGCTCCGCCAAGCAGCCTCTCTCCCCTAGATGGTATTCGAGACCAAAGGCAAGTGGCAAGCTAGATCAAATAATCGCTTTTAATATGTCAATAATATCCAATCTCTAGTTTCGATCATATCCAGAAATCCCTTTTCCAAGACATCCAGCCTTTGCTTGTCTCGTTTTCTGATTAATCAAATATGTGCTCCGTTAACAGTATGATCTTATATCCAATATTATATCGAGTAATCGCATGTTATTCTTATTGTTTACATCTCTTGAATATAGATTTGAGTTTCGCTTTTTACTTTTTTTGAATGATTTTGTAATTAGTTCCTTTTTTAAGTTCTCTGCTTGAGATATAGTTCCCAAATATCTGGATTCTCCACAAGTTTTTATCACTTGTCATTTATGTTCAGATATGTTTCATCAATTTATCTCCTGCTGCTAAGACTTTCTCATCTATACGTATATCATAATGTGTAGCTGCATTCTTGGTCTATTTCCATACCCATTCGCTAGCATTTTCTTCTCCGCCCCGTCAGAATATATTTTAAGAATAGTTCTGCAACGAAACGAGCTCTTTAAATTGACTGTTCGATTGCATATGTCCTGGTGTAGTTCTGTAAACAAATATTCGTTGATTGCTTTGATTGATTAGAGTAAGAGCATGAAACAATAAAGAAGCCGACCTACGATTAATTAATAAAATTAATCGATGGTAGTAAAATTTGCAGATCGTTTATACACCACGGCAGCTCTGAAAATTCTTTCTTTACTCACCGCGATGGCCGAACTAGCTCAAATATCGGCGGCCTCAGATCGTAGGTTCAAATCATCAGCTGTGTGCCCTGGAATGTCTTCAAAAGAGGAAAGGAAATGGAAATGGAAATGGGCGCCAGAAATCAAAAGATTTCGAATAATAAGAGAAAATAAACTGCAAGTGACTAACGTTTAATTAATAATCAATAAAAAGTTTTGAAGTGTCAGTAATAAATAATCTGAATACTTAAAATGCAAATAATGTTAGAACAAAAAGGTGTACGTAAACTGAAGGTTGCAACACGCATAAAATTAAGAACCCCTTTCGGGTTATTTTAATAACTTCAACAAAAAACATTCGTGGGATATGCATACCCCATTCATTTAATAAAACCCTTTTAGGTTATTGAAATCAAAAAGCGTGAATGCTCCCCTAACAACGTGTCAATACACATCAAAAATTGCAACTACATTAATCAAAATTAAATATTTGCGTAAAAGTTTAAATATGAACATACAAGAGCATGTATAAAATTGAGCATTACAGATTTATAATGATAGTAAGCGTAAATGCAAATTTTCAGAATGATAATTTTAGAATAAAAGTTCAGGTGTAGAAAATAATTTAACACAACGTAATCGTGGAATAGCCGGTCTATAGTAGCTTTTGGCACTAACCTCTACTCAGGGAAAATATGTTGGTCAGGGGTTGCTACACCACGTGGCTATAAACACCTTGGATGCATCCGTAATCGTAGCAGAACAACATTCCCAACGGCAGAGGTGAATAAGGCATTAGCCGGTGTGGAAAATTATAACTGGGCGGCGGCATTGCCTTCCCGATCAAATTCTTGGGTTAAAACTATTATTTAAGAGCTAAGAAAAAATGTAATTACTATAGGGATAATAAGACAGAAAAGCGCAATCGTACCTAATTATAATCAGCCCTTAGGAAACACACTGCTCATTAAAATTGGTTGAGCGCACGTAATTTGACATAATTAAAATCAAACCTCAGCCGCGCCGGTATCGGCGGGCTCAAGCAAAGACAGCAAGTGCCAGGTACGAAAATTTCGAGCCGTCAGGACTCTGATAAGAGATAGCGGAGGTCGAGAGGGCATCGTGCAAACGAAAAGAACTTGATACAGGCACAAAATGCGTTGGTTTGGAAAATTGAAGAATTTGAAATGCAAAAGGATTTATAATTCAACTAAAAATATACAGGTTAAGCCTGAAATAATTGGATAAATGGCGAAACAATTAGGCTAAGTCAAAAAATTGTTTCAAGCAGATTGGATAAACTTATTTATTAATTTTTATTACATTTCACTAATTAAGAAGTCAAGTAACGTAGTTAGCAAAGCGCTAGGCTTGCATGAAGTAAGTCCTCGGTTCGAGTATCATGGGGGCTAGATATTTTACGCAGCCTTGGCGAATGAAATCGGGCACGGTAAAGCCTTTCACAGTTCGGCACGAACTTAACTGTGCCCTACGCACACCCACGGATCTGAGAGATAGAGTAACGAGGTGAACCAATTACCAAGACACATACCTCACACAATGGTTGCTCCGTAAGCACAAAAGGCGCGCTCCAAATGTATAACCCGAATCCGGGGAAAGTTGAGCATTATACAGCAAGATGCAAGGGTGTAAAGCAACAGCCTCTACACCGGCAACGTGAAATGAGGTTACAGGCAATACATACGTACATATATTTCACTAATTACTAATCTTATTGCTATGGTATCTACAAAGGGTGTGTACAATGTAATAACGAAATAAAACAGGTATTCCTAACTAAAAGCCAAACACGGGGTGGGAGACTCTGCAAGTCTTCGTCCTTCAAAGCGGAGCTGGGTAATAACCTGGGTATGGCGTCTGGTGGAGATCTTCACTTCATGGCCACTGTAAGCAGCATCGTTGCTCTATGGCTGCTAGTGTTGTGGTTTGTTAGGCAAACTTCAGAACCCGGTAAAGTTCGGAACTATTAACGGAATTCCTCGGGAATTCCGCCGCAGTTCTCCGGGTATAGAATCTTCACATTTGTTGTGACGGGTCCCCTTCGCTATATAAGTAGTACCCTTGTTTAATTACGGTGACGATTATGCACAAAGTGCCCCTATCACGTTTACAGCACTGACGTTTGGGTTACGGCGGGCTCACCGCGATGTATCTGCTCAGCGACGAGGACGGTGTTACAGGTTTAGACGTTTTCCCCACTAAATATTGGTTCGACGTGGATGGTTTCTCCAGTTTTGAAAATGGTTTTGCCATTGAATATCGGTTTTATCGATATGGTTCTGCAGGCTTAGACGATGGTTTCGTCACTTAATAGCGGCTCGACATAAAATTGCTCTGGTTTTTAGGGGGGATTTGGAGTATTGAAATACAGCTCTGGTCTCAGACTTCGAACTAGCCGAGCGCTAGCTTTTCGCGATGAAGCTGCGCTTACGGGGTTTCTATGGGATGGACTGCTTCGACGAAGCAGGGTGGCTTCAGGTACTCTGCTGGAGCTCACAGAGTCTCAAGACACTTTGGGATTAGTTCTGGTTGTTTCTCCGATGAGACTGGACTCGAAAGTGACTTCAACTAGTCGGACATCGTCTCTTTATACCCGTTAGGGGCCTCTACTATTTGGATCTTCTTCTATGGTACAGAAGTGGGGCAAACAGTAAAAAAGAGTTGGGCTGCGCTGCGGGCATTGGCTATGCAAACTTGCGCATCGTGAGGCGTCAATGAATGTTTAGTCGGCTTTACTAACAGTATTAATCATAGAAAAAGTTAAAAATCAAATTTGATTAAATGTCAAAATTGTGACAAAAGATTTCCATGCGAAATTATATTACGATTTAAGTGAAATTGCACAAGTACCAGAAAAAAGGTTGTAGAAAACGATAGTAAAGTGTATTTTGCTGCAAGTTTCCAGATTAAATAAATATATGTCAAAATGTGTAATTTTAACACATTTCATTTATTGTCCAGAACTGGGTTTTACGAAGCTTTTTAAACTATTGTAATTTTTTTATTATTAATTAATCCTAGCTGGTTAATTGTAATTGATAGTTATTAGGATCAGTGTACAATTTGAGTTGGGGTCACGCAAGAGCTCCAGAACAATTGTTAATATTGTTAACAAGGTTGGGTTGTTTTTTGTTTCTAGCAGCCTATAAAAGCAAAAGCTCGGGCTGAAGAAAATTTCTGCCACTATTTATAAGCGCAAAACTACGTATATTTATAGCCCTAATTTGAGGTTAGGTTATTTGTTTGTTTTTGAATTACCTTCGAATCAAACCTGAACTGAGGTTAGAATAATAATATTGAAGTAAAATTAATTTATTTTGTGGCAATTGTAATGAATGTTTTCAATTACAACTTTTCTTTGGAACATATCTTCTGGATGAGGTGACAGGTAATTAACCTTGAACAAGAGAAAACATCTACCTTCAGTAGATCTGGTTAATTACCTTCAATTGGGCTGGCCATTTTCTGGATTTTGGACATGGAGAGCGTCTCCATGAATTATTCGGGCTGGTGCCATTACTAAAAGCGAGTATTTGGATTTTGGAGCAGCGAAGCAATAGTAGCTCTATTAACGACGAAGGGAATGCTGCTGGAGTTCAGCGTTTAACAGTCCGCTCAGAGCGTAGTGAAATCATTTTTTTAGTACGAGTTTAACTTGTTGGTGTGTATTGATGTAAAATGTACTATTATTTATGTATTGTGATTTGCTAAAACTTGAGCGAGGCCACGGATTATTTTACACTATTGACAACCCTGTGATAGATTTGCATACGTATTAATTCTTTTATTGAAGCGAGACGTTTAGTAGTGAACAGGTTCAGCAGCTCTTGAACTGATTGCTTTACAGTTTATTTTAATTTCAAATAGAGTACGAAATAAAAGTATACGTCCATACAAAGTTAATCTTTCTTTCAGTAAACGGAATATTTTAAATCAATGGTTCTTTTTCCATAGCAGTATATTATAAACTTTGCTTTTTCATAATTAACTGAATTAAAAGGTATGTGGTAGATTTAGAAGTGTAGTAGGTAAATTTTCAAACTACAAAACTTTTAACTCTATTAGGTGCTAGTCCCAACACTTGGGAAATCAGAACATGTTACTAACTTTGGCTAATTCACATCTCAACCCTTCTTCAACAACCTTATCAAACTTAGAAGTATCATATCACCCCTATCATTTCAGGCGATAACCCTTAACTCTGACAAGCAGCTTCAGCAGGCCCTTACATATCTGTGGGAACTATGCAGAACATCCATAATCATTTAAGACCTTTACAGACTAGTAGCATCGATTTTTAGCAGACAGACGTAACCCTCCTCAAAGGTCGAGACGTAGTCTTTAGACAGTTTCCCGTGTATTATGGACTACAAAACTAACGCTCTAGTCTGGGAAATGTTTCTGAGTCAATGTTTACATAGATATTACAAGAGGTTGTTGGTTTTAACTAAAGTTGTAAGTTTCATATTTAATATATCCTTAACAGATTAAATATACTTGACTATCCATTATAATTTGAAATTTACCATGGAAAGTTTAGTATTTGTTTAATTATTGTTAATCGTCTTTTGATCGTCTGACTAACTAAATCTAATTTAATGTAAAATTGACTAATCTTGCAAAAATCTTAAAAGTGACTAGTCCTCCAAAGTGACACTCGCAGTCTCTGTACATTATTTGCTTTCAAAACGTTGATTTTCTTTCTATGATAATAAAAAAGGTTGTTACCATTTTTTGCAGTTTTCGTCCGGGTAGTCATTACACTTTTGATACAAACTCTATTTTTAGAAAACTATCGCATTACAAGATTTTTAGTTTAGTAAAAACTCAGAATACTGTATTTTGTTTTATTTGATATTTTCATAAGACCAATAGTTTGTTAGATAATCATGTGAACATTACAGAGAGCCACTGGTTTTAATGATTAACCCATCTTTATATAACTTCAGATTTCTATAACAGCTTTTTTGTAAGCTGATATCTGATTAAATGTGTTCATACTGAAAGATTTCTCGGGAAAATCCGTAACACATAGTGGGTGCAGCCTCACGTGTTGGGTCAGGAAACGCTGGGTAGATATGCCGGATAATAATCAAATCGAATACCTCCCGCGAGCCAACAGCTATAAAAAAGAATATATCCAAAATGAACAACTCTGCACAGCATCTGCATCCAGATGATCGGCTGAATTAGAACTAGAGAAAGTAACAGAATTCTACTTGCAACGGGCCTAATGAGTTTACCGGAGCTATTTTTAATTTACCAATAAAGTAAAAGTTGTGCTCTCAAGATAATCTCTGAAACTTCTTTGTGGCGTGATATAATTTATTTCTTATTTGATTATTTCGCCACTCTGAAAATTAAAAATATCAAAAAAGAACGTTTCGAGTGACAGTCTGCTAAGTTTATTGTTCTTTTTTAATTGTTAATCGTTGATAAATAAATGAATTGTGTTGTACCTTTTCTACTGTAGTAAGTAAGTTAAGAACGTATTTGAAAAAAAGAGTTAGCGCCCAACTAAAGACAGTCTGGATGCGGTTATTACTAAAATGGAAAGACGCGTGAAGTCGTAATTCGCTATCAACTAGCGACGACAGTTTGTGGTTGCGTCAGCAGGTCGCAGGCAACGCGTGATTCCCTGGAAGATAAGACCCAGCTTCGAAAGTAAAGTGCAACATTGAAAGGCATCACTACGACCCATAGAGATCCCACCAGTAGCCTGTGGCAGCGGCTTTGGGATAGAACAACTGGGGGGAGCAGCGAACGTGCTACAGACCAATCTTGATCGTCATCGCCATTGACGATGTCAAATCCAGGCGTTGGCGTGCAGCAGAAGAATAAATAAGGTTAGTGTCTATATAAATATTGTGCTTGATCGAGCCCGCTATCACGTTCGAAGCGACTGCAACGCATTGCGTCATCATTGAACTCTGGTAATCGAGAAATCGATAGTGACTATTCTTAAGCCATTAAGTGGTTAGAAACAACGCATCAACTGGTAGTGATTAAAGACCCGCCTTTTCGCGTTGAGTAGGTAGTCGTTGTGCATGAGCCGAGGTGTTTTAAAGGCAAGGGAGCGGAGTATGCGGAACCTGTTTCGTGCGAAATCTTGTTAGCGTTAATACTTGACATACTATTCAAGTAGTTTGTTCAAGTATCAAAGCCAGTTGAAATCAGCCTCTAGCTCGTACCATTGCGAATTACCTGTAAACTTGGGTTATTTCATGGACATGTTCATACAAGTATCAAAGCGAGTAGAATCAGCCTTTACCTCGTAGCAATATAATTCAACTATACTCTATTGTGGACAGTATATAACGTTTATGTATTGTCGCTGTGTATCTATTTATGTCTTTCTGTGTAGGTATATATCTTCATCTACGGTGTATGACGTTTATGTAAACAGCCACCTAGCGGAGTTAGAATGTTTATTTTTAGAAATATAGGTATACACGCGGCAGGCTCAGAGTAATGCTGTATTGACAAACCCATAGCCACACTAAGATAAGAAACGGGTTCTTTAAGAATTGATGACTGAGATAGCTAGCAATCAAAGGGCAATTAAATTCAAAGTAACGGAAGATAGGGGCAAAATAAACGCCGTGTTCTATACCCTGGTGTATATTTTTCCAAGATGTCACTATGGAGAATTCAAGTAGAAACGGCTCCTATTCCCGGATAGCCTTTAAATTATATTCCTAAACTGTTTGCTGATATTACACCAAATATTACTCTACATGGAAACTATAATATTGGTCCGGAAATATTAAAATCTGAAGTAATAGGCGCATAGTGTTTATGAAGAAATAGAACACGTGTGGGATCTAACAATATTCCAATGTAGTCCAGTCAACACGTTGTCTCTAGAGAAAAAACATAGTATGTAGCGATTTATTTCGTATCAACTACTACCATGTAGGAAATTGACTAGCCAAAGGTGTCCATCTCTAACCCTCTGGTCATCCTCCTCGCCCCCTTCTAAATTCCAAGGAACATCTTTTCCTTTTATGAATAGTTTCTTAGTAAATAACCATTGCCTGTGTGTCTGCTTGCGACTATAGGTTAATCAGAAATATGAGTAATATGCTGAAATTATTTTACATATAATTCACGTTCGGATCAGAAGAGAATGGGGATTATATCTTAATAACGCATAATTCAGTTTCATAAATTCGTATGGGCTCTACGAAGTTCTCTTTAGCACATTTTTGTTGCGTCAATGTGAGAAAAAAATCTATTTATCTGTTTCATGGATTACAAAAAGGCTTTCGACAGAATTTTTTTTTAATTGATAACCTTTACAATCTGTCATCTAGTGACATTCAGTAAATATTTTTAACTTATAAGTAATTATAAACTAAGTATGTTGAAAATATTCCATTGAATATTCTCTTATATAAAACATAACCATTTCGATTTTGTACATAAACAAGAGTAACATGAACAGAATGGACAGAACATCATATTTCATATGAAACGCGTGGGCAGATCAGACGGTTTATACCTTTTGAGCCTAGGTTCTTCGTCTTCCCTATCCATATGGCACTCCGCGAGTATATTTGGGTGAACACTAAGTCGATCCCGGTAACGAACGCTGCACTTTTGTGTTCCTTCGGTAATTATTGTTGTAATACCTAGGTCCCGACGTATTGTCTCATTCGGATCGTAACAAGGGGCGTTAACTAAGGATCGCAGTACTTTTGATTAAAAGCTGTACCCCATAGCTGGATTACATATGTCCATATTGGCTTGATAATAGTTTGGTTTTCTAGGGATAACTGAGAATGGCGCCCTAACAGCCAGGACATTTTTTGGAATTTTAAGCCCATTTGCTTCCTTTTTGTGAAGATATTTTTCTTTCACGCCAGTCTCCTGTCCAAGTGTAACCCTAAATATTTAACGCTGTCATTCCGTGGTATTTGTTGGTTATTCAATACTACAGCAAGACAAGTACCTCTTCTTGTTGTGAAAGTTACTTGGACCGATTTGGTTTCGTTAATTAGTATACACCACTTGTTAAACCATAATTCTAGGGCATTTAAATGATCTTGGAGATAATTAGACTCTATATTTGGATCGGTATGTGAAGAGCCTATCTCAGTATCATCAGCAGAGGTCGCTAGTGTTGTTTTTGGTGTGGTGGGTAGATCAGCAGTGAAAATAAGATATAAAAACGGTTCTAGTACACTCCCCTGGGGAACACCAGCATTAATAGGAAATAAGGAGGTTTGTGAGTCTCCATAGTTGACGAGAAAGTGCCTGTCAGTTAGATAGGATTTCATGATTTCATAAAGGTCATGGGGTAAGATATTTTTGAGTTTAAACAGCAAACCTTGATGCCAGACCTTGTCAAAGGCTTGTATAACATCTAAAAATACTGCTGAACAGTATTTTCTTTCTTGAAAGTCTTGTAGGATTCGGTCTGTAATTCTATGAACTTGTTCAATAGTGGCATGTTGTTTTCGGAAGCCAAACTGATGGTTATGTATAATGTTTTTCGCCGCAAGTATTGGTGTTATTTTATGCAGCAGCAGCTTTTCTAGAACCTTGGACAATATGGGTAGAAGGCTGATTGGTCTATAGGATGGCAATTCATCATTTTGTTTTCCAGGTTTGGGGATCGTTATAATTGCGGCAACCTTCCACTGCTCCGGAAAATATCTTGATCTTAGGACTGCGTTAAAAAGGGAAGTGATATAAATAAAACCTTTTTTCGGTAGTTCTTTTAGAACTTGGCCTGTGATTAGATCATAACCTGGCGCTTTGTGTGGATTCAATTCCTTCATGAATACAGCGTTAACTTCATTTACTTTAAATTGCTTCACTGGTAGGCACATTTGGAATGGCGCTTCGAGATACTGATAAATTGTATTTATTCATCTCATGATATTCTTGGGTCAAAGGGGGTAAAAACACTAGTGAAGTGTCTTACAAAAGCGTCAGCCTTTTCTTGATTACTTCTAGTCCAGGTATTGGCATCAAGACGAAGAGGTGATATGTGTTGTTGTGGTTGTTTTAGTTTTTTCGTTGCTCTCCAGAGTGAAAAATCAGTAATCACGTCAGTGGGTGACAACTGTGTTAAATAGTTTTGTACGTGTTGATTTTTGATATTAGAAAACAAATTTTTAAGTTCTGTTGCAAGTCGATTAATCTTTTTTTTGTCTTCGGGGTGCCTTGTCAATTGCCATCTTCTGCGTTGTCTGCGTTTTTCTGCTATTTTCTTTTTAACATCAATGGGACAATGTTCATTTGTACTAGTTTGCTGCTTGTTTGGTGTCGCCTGCCAAGCTGCTTCCTGGATAACTTGATTGAAGTTTTCCAGTGCTATGACTAATTCGTTTGTTTTCAACGGTACTTCAAGTGATAACGATTTGTCAATTAGTTCTCTAAAAACCTTCCAATTCGTAAATCTGTTACAAAGGCTAGGAAGTTTCACTTTTAACATCACTTGCGTGCTAATTGTAACAATTGTTGGTGAATGCTTGCCTGAGAGGTCTAGACAACTCTCTGCCTTGAGATAATTTAGATTTATGCCTTTTATAATGCAGAAGTCTAGTAAATCATGTGTTTTTCGTATATCTGAAGGCCAGTTGGTCCGTTCTCCTGTTGACAAATGATGAAGTGCATTGTTGTTTATTGTTTTTAATAATTCTCTGCCCTTGGTTGTGGTCAGTCTTGATCCCCATTGCACGTGTTTTGCTTTGAAATCACCGCCTGAAATAAATCTATTTCCCAGTGTTTGAAAATAATCTTCGTATTGCTGCTGTTTGTTATTATGCGTAGGCAATGAACTGCTGATATGTTCAGTATTCCCTCCCAATCTTCTATAGCAATGGTGGTAGATTGGAGATGCTGGGGATTATATTTGGGAAACTCATATTGTTTAATGGTACTTTTGACTATGATCGCTGTACTCGATAGGATACGCCACGAAAAGTTTTAGAAGTTGTAGAAGAAATAGGCATTGATTATAGAGACATCAGAATTATCAAATATCTATATTGGAGGCAAAAACAATCTTCAGAATTATAGAAGGAACAACTGAACAAGTTGAAATACCAAGAGACGTTCACCAAGGCTGTATTGTGTTGCATCTATCGTTTAATTTATATTCGGATCCTATGTATAAAAACACCTTGGCCGAATTACCATTAGTGATAAAGGTTCAATAACATAATGTAGGCTGACTACAATACAATAATCTTGAGATACCATTGAACATCTTTAGCAATTACTCGAACATGAAATCAATGCTCGCCAATTCACCCCAAAAATTCGAAATTGAGTTTTCAACAGATCTTCACGTTTTCGAGTCCCCTGATCCCAAAAAACATATTTTTTTTCATTGGTCTGTCTGTCTGTCTGTCTGTGTGTCTGTGTGTCTGTCTGTGTGTCTGTGAACAGAATATCTCAAAAACGAAAAGAGGTATGGCATTGAAACTTCATATATAAGTTTTGTGTACTATGTAGATGAGACAGCAAGCTTTTGAAGAAAATCGCATAACCGGAAGTAGGTGTTTACTCTTGTGATTTTTCAGTTTTTTTCGATTTTTTCAAAAACGGCTCTAACGATTTTTTTTAAACTTCACATTTTTCTTACATTTTTAATGTGTATTGATGTGAGATAGGTGATTTTCCAGTTGAATACTTCTAAAGTGGGTTTCTTTTGTTTTTTTTTCTATTTTTTTTATTAACTCCTATTTTAAATAAAACACCCGGTATATTATTACATTTTTGAATTCACCTTAAAATTCTAGAGAAAATTTGTCTCTTCAACTAACACTCAATTTTGTACCGTTTTTGTAGAATTTGTAATTTTTTAAAATTTTTAACAAATGGTTAAAAATTAAAAATGAAATTTTTGACTAATTATAAGATCACTGTAAAAGGAAGTTGTGTGAGTGTATCACACCAGATTTTTTTCTTTCCGTTTGTTTGATGTCGTCAATTCATCGTTTTTGCGGTCTTTCTGTGCTCCTCTTAGATAATCTTGTTCTCAATGAAACGATTTTTGTGTCCCACCGGTTTGGATCTTGGCAAGTTACATGTCCAACCCATTAACATTTCATCTTTAATATTCTCTCGGATATATCGGTTACTTTTGTTCTGCCTCGAATTTCTTCGTGTCAAGAAATAGAAATATTTAATTCCCTCGTAGTGTTTCATAACGTACGGGGGAGAATAAAGGGATAGCTAGAGGAGCACTTCCGGTGAAACCGACAGTTGACCATTTCAACTATATTTGTCGGTCAATCAGAAATTATATCTAGTACCAACGTATCAAATCCTTTATCTAATAGACGTGTCTGTCTGGGACGCTGTTTTGTCCGGGACGCTGTTTTGTCCGGGACGCTGTTTCAGCAGCCAAACCGTAAGAGATAGAGAAAAAAGTTATTAAAGTTATATGTTTGGAATGGTCATGTCAGGTCAGGAACCGAATTTCAGTCACGTGACACTTCCGGTTTTCGAGAAATCACAAAAAGACCGTTTTTCAAATAGAACGCGTATTAAATAAAAACTGGTTCGGCCGCCAAACGTAGCTGCGACCCTCTGCGCCTTAAATCCTCGATCGGTTAGGCAACCACTTTGACACCTTCCAGGTCTGGGTGGTTGCCTAACCGATCGAGGTTTGAAGGCGCGTTAAATGAGACATTTGTCTCACTGGACTGCTAGTTTTATCCTAAGGAGATATAAGCTTGGCCCTGGTTTCATCGTCACCCGGTTTATCCAAAATTGCAGACTGTGGTATTTTAGTAAATTGAATTGCCTCATATTTGAATTTCATTATTTATATTGTGTATGCTCTAAGGTGAGCAGGTCCCGGGTGGTGTAGCTTGAACAAGCGTCCACGTTCGATCAGTAGAGTTAAGCAAAGCTCTTTCTGGTCAGAACTTGATTGGGAGTTCCACGGCTGCTTCTCTCGGCGCCTCGTGATCAAGACCACTAGGTGGCCTTGCTCGTGATACGGCTGTCACAGAAATAGTTGGTCCCGGATGTCATAATAACATCATGACAATCGTTAGTGGGGTTGGAAGTCCCCATAAAATGTACAGCGACGCCTATAATTGGCCTACGGCTGTTGGCTGAATACCAAAAACAAATCAATTCCACAGCTATTAATTGAGTTGCTAACACGCTCGAGCTGTGGACAAGATTTAGAATTAAATATGATAAAACCATAATAAAGTCATGTAGAACTACAGCAATACTTACAAACATACATACGATTATTAGCACATTACGTCAGTGCAGATTGTGAACAGCCATGACTATTATTTGTTATTTTTTCTAACGTCTTCACTCGTGTTATTTTAAAAATAAAAAAATATTTAATACACCCTGTCTTTACCTTTTTCTTTTCCGAATTCTGATTATCTACTACAGTGACTGATTAAATACACACAGTTAATATTTTGCCTATTAATCAAATGGTGAAGAGTTGATGCTCTCACATTTAGCAGAAGTAAATTGCATTTGAATAGATTTCTCTTGGTGCAACGTAACCATATATTTACACATTTTGTTTAATCTTGTTCTCTGTGTTTTAGGATAGCGGCTTGCTAACACTTATTCATTTCCAACCCGGCTTTGAAAGCAATAGTGTCTACAATTTGTAAAACTTCCCTAAAAAGGAGATGATGGGGAATCAATGGGCTACAATAAAGCTGACGACGACGGCATGCTAAATAATTGGAGCTCATTATTTCTTATGTTTTACAAGGTGTTTTCTGTAAATATTTTTTACTACTTTATTGATAATAAGTGTTGAAAGTAACATTTACTTAATCCTAACAAAATACGAATCTTTGTTTAATATTTATTTTGTAATTGTTTATAATGACAATTTAAAAACTAACTTTCCACAAGTTTCATTTCATGATATGCGCCAACATTCCAGTACTATACAAAGTCTCTTTAAACCTAATCATATTCTTGTCGCAATCTTACAGTCGTTGGAACTATAATGGCATTGAAGCTCGTTGAAACAGCTCAAGATTTATTCCTTGTCAAACACATATGTTTGGGTCAGCGGTTATTTGTATTATTAATCCTTCTGGGACGGTTACGACTTTCAAACAAATCACAATTCACTAACCGAATCAAACGTATAAAGTGCCCACAATATATCACACACGAGCAGGCGCCATTTGTCAAAATCAGAACCAACTTGTATAAAATCTCGAGACGTTCAGCTTGGAAAATAATTTATATCTTACATTTGAAATTCAACATTTTCTCTGCGCAATAAATTTTGTCCTCGTGTTTAGTCAGTTTTAACGAGTAGAAAGAACAAAAGTAAGTTATCTTAAGCACTTCAATAAAATGGCCTGCTGCTGTTGTCCTTCTTAACTCCATCGAACAAATTCTCTGGTAATTTTAGCCCTGCAACTCTTCAAATTTAAAAGTCCAGTTGCAAAGGACATCAGTAAACTCACTAATAGTGTTGACACGAACATCGGTGGTGGGCGTGATAGCAAATGGAAAAGCCGAAAAGCTATGTCTATGGAATGCGTATTATTAAAGTCGGAACTGAATTCCCGATAACTACTCATTGCAGTGCATTGTTCTTGAGCGCCATTGCTGCTGCGAATCGAACGTGCATGAACTTTCCTAGTTGATAATGAACAACTAATGGCTTAAACTATTTATCTTCAATAAAACCACATATATGCATTCTATTGATCTCTGAGGGCTTCATATGTTTGCAGAACGTATAACTGCATCGCATACATTTCGCAAACCTAGGTTAAATTGCAGTTTCTGCGAAATGAATGAAAGGTACTGACCGGATATATATGTATGAGAATCTACATTCAAACTCTAGATTATGTGTTGAATTTGCTTTTAGACACTAAAATAATACTATATCTTATTTTCAATTTGTTTTTGTATAATTAAATTGTCAAAGAATGTACTTGTAAAATTATTTATGAAAGTGCATTACTTCTATTCTTGTTTATGACAAAAAACATGTACAGTAACACAATTCTTAACCCTGTTTTGTAAAAGTCGATGATGGAGAGCTACAGAATGCATATTTCCAGTAGGACGATGACATTACCCAGTCCACAAATCAGACTAACACTATTACAACCTTTTTTGGTTAGAAATACGTAACCACCAAGATCGATAAATGAGGAGTAGGCTCTCCAATTGCAGTTTGTCCATTTTTCATAATTTTCAAGAAATAAAAAAGTTTACTGTGAAAGAATAGTACATATCGCAGCAAATGGTCATGTACCAATTAGTAAGTCACAAACCATTGATTATCAGAAAAGGCCAGACATTTAATGGTTTCTTTATTTTTAGTAAAGGCAAAAGCGGGGGTTGTTTTGAAATTACGTGAAAAATGCACTTTCTTAGTAAAATGATTAGATTTTTAATCTACCAGTTAACACTAGCGAAATATAACGTACCAGCGGAAATAAAGACGTTAAGGGCAATACGTGGCGTGACCCTAGGAGACGAAATCATAAGCCAAACCATACGCCAAGAGTGTAACACCCAAGATATTGTAAAATGGGTAAGAAAAAGACGCCGACACTGGAGAGACCACGTCGACCGAATGGAAAATGATCGACTGGCGAAATGGGCAAAAACACAGAAACCAAACACGAAACGTACAAATTAAGTGGAAGAAGAAATATAACGTACCACACTAAAAAAGCACTAAAGTGCCAAACTAACAGCAGATTATTCAATGATGACGCTTTTTTAAGAAAAACTGCAGCTAGATATCAACAAAATACCGACTTGGCAAAAAACTCTTATAATGGGAGACATGAATGGCAGAATAGATAAGGTACCACTAAATGGAGTGAAACACCGGTTCAATGAACATCACACCAACAGTAAAGTCGACGCCCTTGTTACCTTCTGCGCCACAAATGACCTTAGAATAAACAACACCTTCTTCAACCATAAGCCCCAACACAAAACTACCTGATCAAATTCAAGAGGACAGACCTCAACTATAGACTATATAGTATCTAACAGAGCTATCCACCCGTCACAATAATTGGATGTAAGATCGCTGACTTCGGCAAATGTAGGCTCAGATCACCATCTCGTTTTGTGCAAACTACGATTCAATATACAGCTGAAAAAGAAATTACAATCAGAAATAATACAAAAATACAACATTGAATCGATTACAGACGAAACCACAAAGAGGTCTATACTCGAGTCGATTATCTCAACAAATCAGAACAAATGCTATCAATGCAGGAGACGATGTGGGAACACGATGGGGAAAAATCGTAACCAATATTAATAAAGCAGCAAACGAAGCATTAGGAGTTAGACAAATCAATATTAATGCTAAAAGTAGTGAAAAGACGTGGTTTAACTAGAAGGTAAAATAACTAGCCCGAAAGAAGAGAGAGGCATACGTAAAGTATCTAAATAACCGAACAGCACAGGAAAGGACTATATACACTTCACAAGAAATCAAGTAAATGCACGAATCCGTGAAATCAAAAAAGACTGCTGGACGAAATTCACAAAGGATATGGAGCACGACCTTTATGGTGCACAAAGAAGAGTGTGGGGAATGTTAAACAAGAGAAGACAAGATGTAAACGATCACGTACAAATACAAGAAATTGATGAAACATCTTGGGTAAACTATTTTTAGAATGTATATACTGACAACGATACAGAAGCACTGCAAATATCACAAAATGGCGAACAACAAACAGAACTAATAAAAGAAGAAATAATAGAATCACTAAAGAAACTACAAAACCGAAAAGCGCCTGGACCAGACAAGATTTCAAATGAATTACTTAAATATGGATGTAACCATCTGATTATAGAGCTAACGAAGCTTTTCCAATTTATATTAGACATCGGAGTAATACCAGCTGAATGGAAGCACAGCATAGCAATTCCCGTATCTAAAAAAGAAAACATGAAAAACCCTGAAAACTATAGGGATATAACCTTGCTTAATTCCACGATGAAACGTGATGAAAACGATTATAACCAGTAAAATTCGTTTAAGAGAAGAATAACAAAGTTTCCAAAAGAATAAATCTACAACGGATGCCATATTTGTTATACGCCAACTTACAGAAAAAGCTATTAAGTATAATAAACCGCTATATATGTGCTTCATAGATTTAACGAAGACCTTCGACAGAATTAAACTAAAAAAATGTATCCGCAATATTAGAAGAAAAGGACAGTATAGGGAAGTGGATGGTTCTGGAACCTTACTCCACCACTTGACCTTGAGTTCAAGGCGAGGCCACGTTCAAGACGAGACCACGTGCAAGGCGAGGCCACGTTCAAAGCGAGGCCACGTTGAAGGTCAAACCCGCGTTTGAGGATGAGGTTACGTAAAAAAAAAGTCAAGGTCAAGATCGCGTTTACGGCCAAGGGCATAGAAAAAGTTAAGTAGTGCTTAGAACAGACTGCGCTTAACACAGTTATTAAAAAAAATTTAGGCATGAAGTAAGAGCACAGCCTAGGATACTTCATGTCTAAATTATGACTCGACTAGGATTCGAACCTAGGTCTCCCTGTATATCCGCAGCGCAATCAGCAGCCGAGGGTATCTTTACCGCTAGACCAGTGGTTCCCAAACTTATTTGGCTTACCGCCCCCTTTTCGGAAAAAAAAATTACTCAGCGCTCCCTGGAAATCTACATACTTTAAGCGAATAAACAGAAATATATTGTAGTGGTAGCTTCCTGAGACTGATACTTATCTATAAGAGTATTTCTAGGTAGGAAATTATTTTGAAAGAATAAATTAATTAGCAATTAAAAAGTACAAGAAAGGATTTATACATTAAAAGAACAACATAAATATTTGAGAATTGTTTAATAAATGTTAGATGCAGTTACTGTTAAATTGCGAATAGTTTATTAAAAATGTTCGAGCATATAAGCTGATTTAGTTGGGATAGTTGTTTGGTAACATCAGAGCTTAGATTTTAATTTGTAGGTATTAACTGACACTCGGAATAACTAAAGTGAAAGCCAAACTCAAATGATTATCTGAAAAAGTCAATTATGTAATGTTATAATAAAATATACCATATAGAAATTTTGTATAAATTATTATTGCTAGAGAACACGATATTATTAAAATAAACAAATCTTTTCTGAATTTGTAACCTGTATTTTGAGTAAAAGCAAATTTGAATAATAAAAGCCCTTTATTATAAGGGTATTTACTTTATGGATGGTGTATTAAAGGGTGTGATAAAGTAAAATTAAAAAAAACGGAGAATAAACAGACTGAATAAATAAAGTAATAAATGGCATGAAGAAGAATAAGAACATTTAATAATGGTAAATAGTCTTCATAAAATAAATAAACCTGTAACTTTCATTTTGTGTGTTTATTTGGAAAATAATGTTACACTATGTTACACAACAGATGAAATATGTACGAATGGTTTTTTAAATCTTCTTATCTTCTCTTCCTTCTTTAAGCTTTCACCGCCCCCCAAATGCACCCGAGGCTACTATCGCCCCCTGGATCGTTCCAGCGCCCCCCAAGGGGCGATATCGCCCACTTTGGGAATCACTGCGCTAGACCATCGAGTCTGATAGCATATTTGGTTACTCAGCCAAAGTACCTTCGTAGAGTGAAAGATACGCATAATTTAATAAAAAAGCTTTATTTAAGATGGAAATACAAAGAGTAATTACAGTAGTGGCTAAACTAAATGATTATAATACCAACAGATTAAGAAATACGTTACAGGCATACACATTAGAGGGAATAAAATAGTGCTTAAAACAATGGTAGATATACAGAAGGAATTATCCGCGGGTGTGAGCAGCTTCTTCGAGACATCAGGTTTATTTTTTAGCAAAATCGTTTGCCAATTCGTATCTACCGCATACGCAGGAAAATGGTATTTTATCTTGAACGTTAAAAAGTTATGTTCAGTAAAGTGTTCACTTGTATTTTAAAAACGGAGATAGTCGCCAATGAACTGTTATCCATTTTACGCCACGTCACGTTGTGTACTCCATCATTGTAGGCGAAAGAAGCTGAACTGCAATGAGGCGGTTGAAGCACATATACAACCCCATCATAAACTGCAGCAAGAGCGACCAAACATTTAATAGGTATCATGTTGAAGATGTAAGATCTCAGAGGCTTGGAATAATGCAGAAGTGATCCTACTGCACAAGAAGGGCGACAAAAGTGACAAAAAATTATAGACCAATTAGTCTCCTGTCACATCTCTATAACTTATTTATGAGAGTCATAACCAATAGGGTAAGTAAAAATCTGGACGCATATCAGCCAGTCGAACAGGCGGGCTTTAGGAAAGCCTACGGAACAAACGAACATCTGCAAAGCATGAAACTCTTAATTCAGAAGTGTAATGAATATAACATAACACTAGCACTAGCTTTTGTACACTACGAAAAGGCTTTCGATACTATTGAAATGGAATACATATTAACAGCCTTAGACGATTGCCGTATCGTTATAAGATATTCAACACTACTAAAAAATATATATAAAGACGCCACCTCAGTTATAAAACTAGAGCATAGATCAGAAAAAAAATAAACATCAACAGAGGCGTAAGACAAAAAGATATATTATCACCGAAATTATTTACCCTAGGCCTTGAGAATATATTCACACGAATAGACTGGACCGGTATGGGAATAAATGTAAACGGCACTGATTTTACTCATTTAAGATGTGCTGACGATATAGTATTGATAGCGAAAGATGAAACAGAGTTAACAATTATGCTGAAACAACTTCTTCAGAAATGAATATGAATAAAACAAAAATTATGACAAACACTTTACAGCAAGCACAAATAACAATAAATGGACCACAGATTGAAAAAGTAAATTCTTATATATACCTAGGACATACGCTTAAACTAGGAAAAGAAAATCAAGAAGCTGAGATAGACAGGAGAATAAGCCTTGGATGCATTCGGAAAGCTGTCGAGCATTCTTAAATCAAAAGGTTTTCCAATTAAACTAAAAGCCAAAATTTTTGACACGTGCGTATTGCCAGTTCTTACGTATGGAGTAGAAACCATGACATTCAGAAACAGAATTATAGACAAACTATTGAAAACGCAAAGAGCAATGGAACGAAGGATGCTAAATATAACGTTACGGGACAGAAAAAGAAATGAGAGAGATGGACAAACAGACTATTATATTGGAGGCCACGTCTAGGTAAACGAAGTAGAGGACGTCCGATGAAGAGATGGTCCGATGATATTGTAAATGTAGCAGGGAAGAACTGGATGAAACTAGCACGAGATAGGGAAATATGGAAAAAGAAGGGGGAGGACTATATCCAAAAATGGAGAGAAGCAGTCTGAGGAAGAAGAAGAGAAGAAGAAGAAGAATGTTGAACTTGTCGAAGGAAAGCACAGAATGGTTCGGTGCTGCACTTTGCATCACTTATGACAACAGCAACCTTTTGTTTTGTCGGCCGCGCTCGTTCCATTGTTGCCAGCTACATCTACTCCGGGGGAAATATGCATCGCGTCGCTAAGTTGAACAGTCAAGTCTTGCAGGTTCTGTAATTTCTGATATAACTTGGCAATTTTGCAGTTGGGTGACCAATGGAGGTGTTCAGATAGGGGTTTGTCATTGCGTTCCCAACCAGATATTTAAACTCCGCAGTAGAAACACTGTACAGAATTAATCGTGTCGCTGATGCAAAAAAAAACGACATCTGCTAGAGATTCTGGAGTTTGACCCCGACTCCAATTGCTGAACGTTCGTAGCCGTTTGGAGTAGCTCGCAAAATCTGAATATCGAGGTTCTGAGCTCATAATGGCAACTAATTACATACACGTTTGTGAAAGTTATATATTCTACAATTCAAGGTCACACTCTCGAAGATCACAGCAACCGCTAAGAGCGCATATAACACCATATAAACTTTGAAATAAAACCATCGAAATATTTCCAAATATATTTATTTATTTCCAAGTATATGTTATGTATGACACTTCCCCATTCTCCAGTAGGCCTAGGTACCGGTCCACTGGCTTGAAGATGTGGGTCTGCCACCACATAGCCGACGATCCCTCAAAGGTTGCAGGCCACGTCCGTAAGGTGGTCGTCTCCGCTAGGGTCTCTCCGTGTAGGTTCATGGCGTACTCCATTATGACCACTGCCTGGAGAGACCGTTGAGAGGATGCTGGAGGGAAACTAGCCAAAAACCGGAGAAAATGACGGTAAAATTGTTCGGCGTTCTTGAAGTTATTTGCCATAGCTGCTTGATGATTATGGTAGGCGCTGGAGAATTATGGCAACTGCTACAGAAAACAGGCAACTTAATATAGGAGCGTAGTCAAGGATGGAGGCGTAGAAGGTCAGGGGTCTTACCTTGAGATTCACATATAAAGCGTAACGTTTTTCCACTACAGCTACCAGTCATCATGCCTGATATTGTTGTTGATGCACTCTTTGAAGGTGCTCCCACATTTTACAAGGAGTTTGAATACTTCATCACCTCCGAACCGCGACCTCCATCAGCTCGTCAACTCCAGGCTGCCGCAACAATAGACTATTCGATGAACCTTAGAAGCCAGGGTCTATGGCAGTCGACCCTCCTGAGGACGCTACCTACCACATATGAGGGTGACCCATTCCTGTGGTGGAGGCAGCATGTAGAGGTCTCCATCCAGCGCTTTCTCGCTTAGCTGTCAGATGGGGATGTAGTATATATTACTTATTGTTGGTTTGATTAAATATATGTGTATATAAAGGTGTCTGTGTTTTTATTTGAATCCTAGCGACGTCTACTTTCTGATTATTGATATTTTATAAGTAGAAGCTCACGCTTTCGTTATTCATATCCAGTTCGACGGTCGAGGGATTAGCAATGCCTATCTATAAATTTGGCAAACATATTCATGCACATTCGGGATCACATCCCCAGGTGTATGTGTTTGAAGATCTACGCAACCTATACAGTATGAAGAAAACCTACCCGAACCTATATATTATGAACGAGATTTACGGCTAGTATCCAGTCGAATATAGTACTTCCCTTTCAGAAATCTGAAATAACAAATGTCTTACTTTATCCCGAAAATACCAAAATTTATATCAACATGGAAGGATCATATAACTTTCGCGAATTGATCGGGATGGTATTAAAAAAGGGTGATGTGCTAAAATTTTGGGCAGTCAAGCCAGCTATGCTATATGTGGAATTTCAACTCAAGGTTCCCATAATTGTTGAGTCCAAAAAGGTAGTACAGTAAACATGACTTCAAGGTCGCGTTTACGGCCACCTCCCACCACATGTAACCTTGGAAATGTGAAAATGAAAGCCCGTAGATGAGTCTGCAAAAGTAGTAGCATCCGATAGTCGTGCAGAAATGGAAGCCTTGTTGAAAGCTATCGAGGTAGTTCAGAGTAGTGATGGGAAGTTTCGATACGGACTCGTTCATTCCAATCCCATTCCGCAAGTGGATCGAGTCCATCGGACTCGATCCTCGGATCGACATCGAAATTGAATGTGCATTTCAGACACCCGGGGTCCTCGGTCATTCCGGACCCGGAACGAACAACGCGAGTATCTTTGTTTTGGTGAGTGGTCACGCAGTCGGTAATTCAGTATGTTTATATGTCTCAGACATCAATTGGGCACATACAAAGCTTGTTCTGTCCGGAACTTCTGAATAGTAGGACGTACAAATTAAATAAATCAAGTTCTAAGTACGTCAGTGTAGGGTTTGATTGGAGTTCGCAATTTACCCCAAGTATTATAATACGAGGTGTCAAAAATGACTGGGTGCAGTTAGATGAATGGGAGTGGACAGCCCTGATTGCAAATCAAGGAGTGATTTCCAACTACTTGTATTCTCTCGATGGTTTGTGGCCAGCTCTGGAAATAGGAAGGAAGAGGATTGTATTTGAAGCGATCCAGACAAGGAAAATGATAAAATTGGAGAAAGTGGGCTTGTCAGAGGTGCGTTTAGCGAGCGAAGCTGTAGAAGACTTGTGGCGCTTGCAGAAACTCGTGGAAGTGCGATTCGCACAATTAAAAGAGTTGCACTTTGAGAGTTTTTATAGAGAAATAGTGAAAGGTGTAGCAAACCTTTGTGGAGACTGTTTAGTAAATGTATGGTCTGTAGTGGATCAGCTGGATGACTCTGAAAGGACTGCGTGTATGGTGGAAGTGCTAACGTTCGCGAGTTCTATGGTAAAGTGTGACATCAAAGTGGAAGCACTGAGTCGTCAGTTGGCAGTGTAGTCATGTGGATGTGTTATAGAGAGGCTGCTCGACCAGCTGCAAGAGACGTACAGGGTTATTCATTATAAATTACCCACCCCTTATCATCGTTATTATTGCCTATAGAAAAAAAGTTTTAAATAAAAGTTATGTGGTTATAACTGAATTTTGTTAAAATGCTATCAAAAGTACAGTGGCGTGCATAATTAAGGGGATACAAAAAAGTAATATATTTTTTTAAATGGAACACCCTGTATATTATTAAATTTTTGGAATGATCTTTCTTTCCTGATTTCAAAAGTATACCATATGTTACCCTTACCTTATACCGTTTTTGAGTTATTAAACGTTGAATATCTTAGTTAAACTAGTTACTGTAAATAGGAATTATTAAAGTAAGCTATGAAAATGCAACTATTTTGTTTGATAAGTGACATTTCTTTAATGAAATAATAAAAATTAGTTATCATTTATTTATATTTAAATTTCCTGAATAAAACTTTGTTATATTTAATAATGTTAACTAGTTTAACTAAGATATTTGACGTTTAATAACTCAAAAACGGTATAAGGTAAGGGTAACATATGGTATATTTTTGAAATCAGGAAAGAAAGATCATTCCAAAAATTTAATAATATACAGGGTGTTCCATTTAAAAAAATATATTACTTTTTTGTATCCCCTTAATTATTCACGCCACTGTACTTTTGATAGCATTTTAACAAAATTCAGTTATAACCACATAACTTTTTTTTCTATAGGCAATAATAACGATGATAAGGGTTGGGTAATTTATAATGAATAACCCTGTACCTAGTGCGGTTGAACGATTTGTGAGTTCGTTAAAGGATTTAGCTTTCAAAGCGTCGCACGAAGTCGTATATGGGTTAGGACGTTCCGGATTCAGTGACGAAGAGTATTTTTAGACGGAGCCATAGATGAACGCCTCCTTGTAGATTTAATGGATAGTCTTGGCCTAGAATGGCATATGTGTGAAGTAAAAGTCTTTATAGAGAGGAAGGAAAATGAAGAAGAATGTGCAGTTTGACAACTCGAAGAATCAGATGTACAATTTGCATACGTGGGCGTATGCGTATCGAGAAACTCGGAGTCGACAACGACACCATTGATTTCGTATCGGATTTCGCTAAATAAGTGAGCCAAACCATTGTTAACCCGAGAACGCTCGCGCCTAAAAAGTTGCATTAGCGCTCACACTCGGTCGTTTTGACCAACTTTGGAAAATGTAATCCTCTGTACGATATCATAATTTTTTTCGTTCTGTTAATTTATTACAATAATATACACACATAGGCAATCGTTTTATTACTAACAAAAAGTTATTCTAATACAAGGAAATACATATAGAAAAATTACAAAGCTACTGAAAAAAACATAATCTTGTAAGAGTATTTTATTTTAATTTCACAATCTGCTTATCACTATTATCAAATTACTATGGTAATCAGAAGGCGTGATTACTTAGTTGAATTTATCTAAAGTTATCACTGATACTTTTATAAGAATATCATCATTAACAGTTGTGTTCCTTAAGACTCGCGATTCGGTCAAAAAGACCACTAACGTATATTTTGCGTCTAACACCAATCTCTTACCCAGTTTCACCTCTGACTAACCACTAAATGCGATCTGAGAAGACTTGTAAAATTGGGGTAAATTTGCAGCGGAAATATAGAAAGGAGGGGGAAAATATGACGCTAGCGGCAAAACAACCGCGATGCGAGCGTTCTCGGGTTAAGGAATTTAGCCGTTGTAACTTCACCGTTTTGCTTCCGCAACTTTCCCTCTAGGTACAGATAGCTCAGGCCGGGAAGAGTTGACATATCTTCGGAAATTGGAATTCGAATTTTATCGTTATAGTCAAAACAGTTTGTATACGGTTGATGTGTGTGCAATTGATTGCTAATGATGGAAGTGCCGACGAGGACTTGCTCTTCAATAATTAAAATACTCATTGCACTATTGTAAGGCCCAAGGACCGCAAGAAGTATCTGTTTGCTTTACTTTGTTGCGTGGTGGACGAAGCCGTTCTAATCTTACGAGGGTGTGGGCTAAGATTCTTATAGGAAGTGAAGCAGGGGTGGTACGGAGAATAGGTGAATCGAAAACCCATTACAGTTTCTTTAAATGTAATGTTACCGTGACGGTTTTCTTACTAAAACTGACGGGATTATCCGATTGGTCAAATATTTTAATAGTTAAGTTAGTGATCTGTTTCGTGCTGATCGGTAGATAGATGACTGGGTTAGGGGTTTCCACTATTTTGTACCCGGGCGGTACTATGAGGAAGAATTGGTGAATGATATGGCCAGGCTTACCATTTTTATATGAACCAACGGAGATGTTGCAATAAATAAGAATGGAGTTGATGTTCAAAATTTTCGTAACATGTTCAGCTGTGTGCCACCTATCGGCAGCATAAACTTTTTTCTCAAAGCCTAACATGTCCCGAATAGTATTGTCACTTTGAAAGTCGATTGGAACGGTGGACTTTATTTCGGTTTTTAAGGTGCTGTTGTTTCCACGTAGCAGTACCTGCTTAGCACTTAGCACCGCCTCCGAGAAACCCCAATGCTCCTGATGCAGCAAGTATGGGTACAAGCGGCAATATACCTCCTCTCTTGGGAACAGGTACTACTCTAGAACGAATTCGGCGTTTACTTTCGGGATTTAAAAACGACAGCGCCTCCAATACGTTTACGCCTACGACACCTTGTACGCTTCCGTTTTCTAGATACTCCCGTACCAAATTTTTGCGTAATACCTTCAATAGGTAGTGTACGCCTTCGTTTTCGGGAGACTCTCACACCAGCAGTGGGTTGTGTACGCTTTCGTTTTCGAGATACTACCGTACCAACCTCTTGCGTAATACCGACAATAGGTAGTGTACGTCTTCGTTTCCGGGGGACTTCCATAAGAAGTTCTGTACCATTCCGTTTCCGGGAGACTCACATGCCGAGTTTGGTTTTCCCTTTCATAATCCCTGTAACAGCAAGAGCTGCAGCTCGTTCCCCAAAAGTAGAATCTTTTGCTTTAACGTGTTTCCAAGCTTTCTGTGCAAGAACCTTATCCGCAGCGTGACGTGTCGAAAGATTGCTAGATTGTGAGTATGCGATGTCGTGTTGCTTGCAAGCCTCGTCGAGAGGGTTTCTTCCTCGATCACCTCGAGAAAGCCGTTTGTTTAAACGAGTACCAGGTCCGCAACACTTGTAACCTGGTATATGTAATTCGAACGGTAACTTATCAATAAGGGTGTTCAACAAACCGCGACCTTTCCATCTTACGATTCGACGACGACTAAGAGTTTTACGTCTAGTACAATTCATCTTAAACAAACGCTCGTCGAAGAGCGACTGACGGTGTGAAGCTCAAAGGGGTAGATATATACTTAGCACAACGCGGTTAGAAGCTAGTTCCTCTCCGTCCGAAAACGATGGAAAACGTCAAAATTGTGAAACAAAAATGTTTGTTACCAGTAGTAAATCATACAGTAAATTCCATGTCACAGAGGTACAGACGACACAGCACTTTACTGGGTATGGGATGTAAAAGGGTTTTGATCATTGGCCCTTCCGGTTCTGGAAAAACCAATGAGATGATCAGTCTTTTGGAGCACCCCAATGGGTTGCGGTTTAAAAACTTGTATTTGTATTCCAAAACCCTCGACCAATATAAATATAAATATCTGAGGACACTCCTGGAGCCACTAAAACAAATAGGATTCTACGAATTCAGCGAGGGGTTTGAGGTTATCAAACCACACGAGGAGAAAAAATATCTGTTATGGTGTTTGATGACGTGGCTTGCGATACTCAAAGCATAATTAGAGATTATTTTAGTTTCGGACGTCATCGAAATATAGATTGTTTTTACCTCTGTCAGACTTACTCATCAATTCCGAAACAACTATTACGAGACAATGCGAATATCATAATCGTATTTCGGCAAGACTACACCAATCTTAAACATATTTACGATGATCGTGTAAACACAGACATGTCATTCGAAAAGTTTAAAAACTTATATTCGCACTTTTGGATCAAAGATCATGGATTTTTGGTTATCGACAAAGAAAGCGAAATCAACGCCGGCCGTTATAGAAAAGGGTTCGACAGTTATTTCGCTATATAGGCATGGACCACTGCTGTGCAAATTATTAGTCTACGAACAACGAGAGTAGTAGCAACATGGACAAACGGTTCGTAAGCGATTTTATTAAAGCTCGAAAGGCTGTCAGGCGGAAATATGAAACTTTAAAAGCAGATATTGCCGAATCGCGGACGGCTCTTGCGGAGCAATTTAAACCAATTTCCCAGCCACTCACGGATTTGCTAACATCAACAAGAAGGTGGTCAAAAAATACAGCAAAAAGGTGCGGTAGGACCCCTGCTGAGAACCATCAAACTGCGAGTGTCCACACCGTTTATCCTACCCCGTCCGAGAAATGGCAAAACCCCTGTACGAGCGTCAACAACCGACATTACCATTCCCGGACCGTTGACTTTAGTGTTGGTAACATAAACATCTAGATTTCTTGACAGAGAAGTATTGTATGAGAGTCTACCGGATGAGGAGCAACAGGTGGAAGCTAAAGAAGAAGCGGCAATTGAAAGTTCGGTAGTAGAGGCTAGGGAAACCGTGCGACAAATGATGGAACCGGAAGTTCTAGGGGAATACCTGGAACAGTTCTCAGGGTTAAGTAGAAAATATATCGAGGGAATGATACGAGATATACAGAGCAAGTACAATCTCCACTATGGAGGTCGATGGGACATAGACACTGATAAGTTTGCAATTGGGAATAAACAGCTTACTTTTGAGGGTTAGGACATGGTTATTACAGATCACGGCAATAGAATAGTATACAAAGGCACTCCTGGCCGTTGACTTATACAACCAAAGATCTTGACAATTACCATGACATAGTGAACCGGTCCCCCGCAAATCGTAAGAATTACGATCCAACCCAAGGGATAAACGGCAACCCCGGCGCGAAATATATGAAAGTAGCACGCCCCCCGAGTACATCCTCCGGCGTTAGATAACCTACCAGAGCCGCATCGAGAGTGCAGCTTACCGGTAAGGGATTATTAACACTAACCAATAAAAAAGTGGAATTAGTTCCTTGGAAGGATCCAAATTCATTAGTGGATCGTCTGCGCATATTACTAGCCTATCAGGTAGTGGGGCACACCGGCCATTCCAACGAAATCGTAAGCATCACCCAAGCTCTACGAGATGCAAAAATAATTCACTAGGGCGAGTACAAAAGCGGAGTACCTATTTAATTACGATCAGAAGGTGTTAGACGATAGAGTAATGCTCATAGACAAATTTGGACGCCACTACCGTAGCACATGCTATGCTCCTCATCCCAAACATATCTTTATGAAAGTTCAAAATATAAAGGCACTACATATAGAAGCACCGCGCCTACTTGTGGGGCGTGGGCATAATGAGGAGAGATTTTCAAAAATATTCGGAATTGATGAATACACCTTTCCGATAGAGACCGGACAGATTATTAATGTTCAAGTCAGCGGGCCTTCTGTAGAATCATACATCAACGGAGTTCAGCAGGCTGAGATGGTAGGTATGACTTTGAATCGAGGAGATACACTTAGATTCAAAGCCGTTAGCTCCAAGTTATACGTACAACTGTTGCTTAAATGTCCCATAGCAGTAGATACAGCAACATTCGATAATGAGTCCTAAGGAAGATCTAGTCGCAGAACTTCACAAACCAGCGCAAAATAATTTCAAGAGACGACGGGTAATTTTCAAAGGATTGCATGATTTACTACAAGCGGATTTGGTGGAGATGCAGCCATATGCACGAAGTCATAAAGGTTATCGATACATTTTAGCCGTTATTAACGCGTTTTCTAAATACTTGTGGGCTCTTCCGGTAAAACGGAAAACGGGAAAAGATGTAGCAGCAGCTATGCGAAAAGGTCTTGGTAGTATGAAGGTGTCTCCTAAAACGTTCAAACCGATTTGGGAAAAGAATTTTATAACAGCGATTTTCAAGCATTGATGCGACGTTACAAGATAAATCATTACAGCACGTATTCAACTATGAAAAGCAGCATCGTAGGAAGACGTAACCGCACCCTTAAGAACATGATGTGGAAGCAGTTTATTTTACAAGGGTCCTACAAATAGTTGCCCCAACTTTTAAGGAAATATAACACAACCAGGCATAGCACAACAGGTATGAAGCCGGCTGAAGTTAATCTTAAAAATGCCAAACGTGTACAGCCACACAAAAGCTGTAGACCCGACACCTCAAAAGTTTCATAAAGGAGACTCTGTCCGCATTAGTAAATATCGTTCGATATTTAGCAAGGGCTACACACCCAGATGGAGCAATTAGATATTCAAAATATCCACAGTGCGACCTACAAATCCTACCACCTACAGACTCACCGATCAGGAAGGGCAGGAAATCAAAGGTGGATTTTACTACCACGAATTACAGAAAACCAAACACTCGGACGTATGCGTGGTAGAAAAGGTGGGGAAGAAGAAGGGTAATCAGCTTTACGTAAAGTGGTTGGAATTCGATAATCGTCACAATTCTTGGATATCCAAAAACAATGTTGTATAACTTACTATGATTGTATAGTACTCTTTAAATAAACAACTGTTTTGTTTTACTACCATTTATTCTCTTTAAATAAAACACTTTTATGTTTTACAGTACTTTATTATTGTAAATGCTAAACATGAGTGACTACAGTGTTGAATAACAAATATACTAGGTAATGCTATCCCAAACAATGAGATTTGTCGTAAAATTGAACTTACTACCTATATCGTACAAGGTTAAGAACACCTACCACCACTATACTATAATTGCTATATACAATAACTAAACCTACAAAGTACAAGAAAACTCCCGCTGTGTAGGACCTCTGCTGTTAAGTAATAACGAATACTGTTCCGCGAACATATTGCACGTCATCGTTTCGGCAATGCGCAGCAAATCGTCTAGACGACTGTGATCATCTATGTCACGGTGACCCCACGCTAAGGTTTTGGTAGTATTAGGAATAAGGAAGCGTTTATCATCTCGCGAAGAAAGCGCAACCTTATTCATTAATTCGGTGTACATAGTGTGTAAACGGGAACGAAACACATACATCTTACAAAATACAACTTCCCTCTTGTTTTCGGCTACAGATTTATAAATTTCGGTGGTGAGGTGATTCCGAACAGCACTCTTTCTAACTCCCTTCGCCTTTTTGTCGTCCTTACCAACAGCGTTTACACAGTATTTTTTGCACCGACCCCGTAATAGCTACACACAGCCACCCCAGCGTACTCATTTTTAAATTTCCCAACAACAGAGTCGGTTATCGGAATTCCGTGCAGAACATTCTTGTAATTTGATGTATCAAAGCGATGAAGGTGCTGTTGCATGTCCTTATAAAAATTTGCAGTAAAAATTTCCAAGATGAAAGAGTCAGTGTCTGAATACAGTAGAGACACATTAAGGTCGTATTTATGCTTCAAAAATTTGTAATAAAAATCGTAGATTACCGTTTTCGAAAGATCTAAAACAGAGAAACCAACATAACTGGGTTTTTTATTTAAAACCAACGTTCTGTGCATTTCCACTGCTATTAAATTTTCTCCAAACCGAATTCTATCTTTAAAGTTAGGTTTAGACATCAAAGCTTCTGCTCCCATTCTATTAACAATTTTCTCCCAATGACTAATTAACTTTACAAGAACCCTTTTGTTCACGTTTTCCATGGTTTTACCAAAGACGCTATTGTTAGCTAGTTTAAATGAATTTCGGTGAAATTTATTGTCAGACTGGTTACGTAAGTTTGTGTTTAAATCGATGTAGGGTCTGAGCCATGTCTAAACTTAAGTATTTTATGTGTTTTAACCAAACTCAAACCAGCCTTTACGCATTGCTTTAAATTTCTATAGTGAATATATAATTGTGTTTGTCATACGAATTTGGAATTAATTTTGCATTTTTAAATTTTCCCCGCGAAGGCACCAATAGCTCGGGGCAAAAGGGTAAGACATTGTGAGCGTCAAGTAAATTTTCGGGGTACCGCAGGTCAACTTCCAACACGTACCCAGTATCTGAATCGTCCAAAATTTGAAATACGTCAAAACTATCAATTTCCTCGTCAGTCAACCAAACAAAACCACCTTGCTGTAGAAACTGTCTTATACCATGGGCGTACAAATTCGTTGCATCTAGTTAAACAATAAAAGAAGTGGGTTTGGAAGCATCATAATTACCCGCAAATTTATTGTTGGCAATAGCCTTTCGCCCGACACAAATACTGACTCCTCCACGAATACTTTTTCTAAAAAAGTGAAACATATCTATACCCGTCAACAGCTCCAACTCAACCCCTGTATATTTTAACATGGCGTCCCAACTTAAACCGGGGGCGGTGAAGTACTGCGCCGGATCTAGGTTATATTGATTTAAATAAAAATTTCGAAAGTTTTCGAAAACGTCTGCCAAAATAAACACGTCACATTTGAGGTAGACATCGGAATAGTCGCCCAACGTTTGACATTTTCCAGATCTTAACGGCGCGCTCGTAATCGACTTCAGTAATATGCGTCTCGGTTAAATGATCTGAAAACTGGGCAATTGTGGGCAACGCCGGCTCGTTTAATTTTGTAAATGAGTCCAGATACGAATATGGAAACACACCTTTCTGTCTCATCAGTTTGAATTTGATGTCATGTCCGAATTGCTTATGAATGTCAATAGACTGGTCATCCGACAACGTGGCGGCCAGCAATGCCGAAAAAGCGCTTAAAAATCGGTAACTATCTAAAAATCGAATTTGCATAAAAACGTTTTTCCGTTTTCTGTCAACAATGACTTCATCTACCCAAAGACGTTTGCCAAATAAAATATATTTTTCCTTATTTTCTGGAATGACATTAAACTCCTTGTTATTTTGAGCTAACTGTTTGACAAAAAGGTGGGAATCTTAAC
Source organism: Agriotes lineatus (assembly GCA_940337035.1). NCBI lineage: Eukaryota > Metazoa > Arthropoda > Insecta > Coleoptera > Elateridae > Agriotes > Agriotes lineatus. The sequence continues at coordinate 90,251 of CALNHX010003945.1, read as the reverse complement.
TTAAATTGTGAAAAAATACGGGAATAAAATTTGGAAGTATATAATTTAGATTGCAATTGGAATGGGCAGCTCCCCGATAGTCTCCGGTCAAATGGTCGTGATCGCGAACCTTGACGTCTCCCTCTCCAAAAGGACGATTGCAAATATGACATAAAACGTTAAAATTTTGAATTTCTTGCGGAACCAGAGGCTTGAGGGGTACAACATGTTTCAAACTGTTGGAATATAGCGCGCGAACGGCTCTGTCTAGACGCTCAACAAACACGTCCACAGCATCCTTACCCCTATAAATTTCGAATTTGGATAGAGTATCATCAAAAGAACATTTCAAATAATACGCGAAAGGGTACGATTTGTGCTAGCACCTTTTGACCGTATATGGTCTTTCGTGATCCGGCTCCTGATTCCCACCATCGACAGGTGATAAAACCGTTTCGAAATCTGCGTAGCAAACATAGGGCACTTTAAATTGCTTCTGATAATTATCAAATTTAAGAATGTTCTGGGGCCTCACCTCCCCACACTTATCCGTGATCAACTCTGTCGTAGGCAACTTTGTGCACACGCGATTACAGTCAAAAAGCTTATGTTTCTCCAGGTGGGCATCGGTGCGAAAGTAATTTAGATAACCATTACAAAAATGTTTCGCATTGGCCCTAGCCGGTATTTGCCGCGAAACTAACCTAGACAAATCAGCGATCCAACAGTAGTGGCTATTACCTTCATATATGGTAATATCGTTTTGGAAAGTCTTTTTCGACGCGTATACATTTATAGAAAGTTGGGGGTTATATTCTTCAAATTTAGAAATATCGCGCAATCTAATAGGGAATTCAATGTCCCCAAAATTTAAAAACTCACGGCAATCAAGATACGAAGTCGTTCGATTAGACTGTCCATCTGGTACCCAAATGTCCGAGGTTACCGCCCACCCGAAACAACACTCGTCATCAAAGTTTTGGACGTTCACGATAGCTGTCTTGGACTGAATCTACTTCGGGAGCGGGATATACGACGACGCCCGAAACAGATCAAATTGATTTATATTTAATTCTAGGTAGAGCAACTGCTTCAAAATCAACCCTGAAAACATTTTGCGGTTAGTATCAATAACCAGATTTACAGTTGTAATACGCACCTGAATCGCGCTCCTCAAATTCGGACACCTTCATGTCCAATATCCCCATTAAATTATCATATAAATGGTTCAAGTCTGTACCGCGAGTGACCACCTCGTTGGGCGTATTAAAACTTTTGACGTCTTGTACATCTTGAGTCTCCAAAATAAAGTCCCCGAAAAGTTCGAAATTGAATTTTATACTGTTTAATTTGCTCAGTTGCCATTCTAACAGATCTATAACTTTGTCTTTCAATTCGGCCGTATATTCTACAACACTCACATGATAATTTTCCGTGGACACCCTGTAGCTGGCAACACGGGACTTGAAGGAGCTTGGAAGGGCCACCACTCCTTTCCCCAGGTAGACGACATCACACCGCCTCGTGTGAAGATTGCTCCTCAGGTGTCCAACGAACCAAGTTCGAGACACATTTTCGTCACACACGTCACAGTATTGTGTCTTGGGGAGCTGTTCTGTTAAACCAAACGTTAGCAAACATGAAACTCTACAATAGAGACACACTCACCACCGCTGGAGTCATTAGCTCTTGGACGTTTACTCGGCGATGGTCCTTCACCAGCCGACACCGGAGCCTCCATAGCGTCGCCTTTAGCAAACACACAATCGATATAATCAGCAGCAATCAACACGTTTCCACTTACCACTCGTCGATGAGTGGCCCAGCTCTTGGCGACAGCTGTCTCTTCGATGCCGAAACAAATTGTCAGCTCTGGTGAAGGACTCTCCGCAAGCAGTGCACCTGAACATAATGGCGAATTAGTGTCGCGCAATCGGTTAATATACTAACTGCGCGATTAGCTACCCAGATCGAGGCATTTACAAACACAATAAATATCATAAAAAAATGCTGATTAACAAATTAAACCTCGAACGGAATACCCAGGTGTCACCACGCTGAGGATTCGCTTTTGACACCCTGGAGAGGATATGGGGAAGGTTATTTGTGTTAGGGGTGTATGATATGTTAAGCGATCATCTACTCCTTATTTCGCCTTTTTATCGAGCTCCTGACGTCTTGCACGAATCGCACTCTCAACAGATAACAGATCTTGGATTAGCTCTAGTCTTGCTAACGCAGCATTCTTAAAGATGTCCATGTTAGTTGTGCTGTGGCCGTAGAGGATCTTAGGTAAAGCAGCTACGCTTTTGAGGTATTCATCGTGCATCGCCGCTTCTAGGCTGGCGTCTCGAATTTCTAGGGAGCTAATAACAATATAAGCTGTTAAACTGGGAAAAGCACGTTCTGAACACCTTTAATGTCAAATAACATATATGGATAGAAAAATAATATCTAATATACCTTATATAGTGCTCTCCACTGTGCAGATAAGCTGCTTTAGCATCTATCGCATTGCGATTACACACGTATTGCCTTTCAGCACGTTGGGATGGTGATATGTCATCCATGTCTTCCTCCTCCTCCTCTTGCGGGGTAGATGTAAGCGACATCACAGTATCGACTACGTCATTCCCAGTGGCTGAGGACATGACAGCGGTGGCGTGCTGTGCGAGCGCGACAGCTGCACGGCCCGAAATCGGAGAGGCCTGTACGATTACGGACGGTGCAGCGGTCACGTTTTCCGAGGGTTGGATTGTTGGTCACTTCGAAATTCGACTGGTCGGTCCACATGAGCCGGAGTCGATCTTCAGATCATCTACAAGAGCTGTAAACTCTTGCTCCGCACCGTCGCAAAAGCCATCTTTTCCAATGGAATGTCGTCATAATCGAACATATCCATAAACATTTCCGTTTGCGATGGATGTGTGGACTGTGATAGTATTGGCATGAATGTGGAAACATTTCCCACGGGAACCGGAAATTTCTCCGTTTTCTTCTCAGTCCCAACATTCACTACTCTCTACATATTTTGCTAAACTAAATTTTGCCGGACTTTTCCGTTTTTGACCTCTCTTTAAAACTGATTTTAAAATTTTGCTGGAACATTGACTACTACTCTGGGAAATGGTTTCGTAAGTAGGCGCAACTACTACGTCACTTAAAACCTTTATGGTAGCTTGCTGCGACGTCTGTACGGAATTGAGGGATGAGCCACTTGGTTCCGTGCAGGCGCAAAGTTTAACATTACCCTTTTCCGATTTTTTCAAACTGACCCTATTAATTTTAAACATTTTTTCGGCAAAATAATACCTTCATACAACACACAAACACCACTATTGCCAACTATCGCAAAGCAAGAGAATGGTTGCTCCCTGCCTTGGACGGCTGTATTTATACTAACTTGGTGGGACCGAAGGACGAGTTTTGCACGCAAACGAGTTGAAGTTTTGCATTGCAACCTACATTTTTGTGGCTTGAACTCAGCTTACACAAAGGAAGTTAGCCTTGAAATACCTTTACGTTCGTTGTATGCCTACATTTTTCCAGACGGCTTGCACACAGAAATTCAAGTTAGCATTGAAACACCTACATTTTTCCAGACAGTTTAAAATACAGTTTACACAAAAGCGTTCAAATCTTATTTGATTTCAATTGGCAATATGTGGGAAAAAGTAATTCTCAAACACAGTTTGATTACATAATATAAAATACGAAACTAATGCAACAGCTATTTGTTGTTCTAACATGTTAAAATGTTTAAAAATATTTCACACATACATTTCAGCACATGGTGTTCTAATATTGGCTAATACATCTAATATTTTTAAACCGTTTAATAATTAAATTTTCTGCCAATGTTGCAAATATTTATATATATATTTGGTCGTGTGATAGGCTTAACTAGCTGCCTTAATATTAAAATTTGTATTCAGGTAAATAAAACACGAGCTTTCAGTTTCAAACATGAAAGACAATTGTTTATTTATCAAAAACATATATGTGTAATCTAGCAATCTACACTAGGTCACATGCAATCATGCAATTATGCCGCATAGCTTTTCCCCCAAAAACAAGCAATAAATATAATACAAAACCTATTTAAAATTTACAGTTTAAATGCACACTGTATATGAGAAACTTTCACTGCCTTAGAAACCATATTTTTAAAATGTTGCTAATTTTACAATATAGTTAAATGCTTTCGAGAATACTCTGTTCTATTTTTAATTTAAAGATGTATCTGCTTCTAACAATGGAATTATTTGAATCTACATTAAAACCTGTAACACGTTTTTATTTGCCGCGAATAGTCTTCGAAAGCAAGCGTTGAACTTTCAAAGCCGACCTCGACTTCGAAATTGAATGTTGTTTTTGCAGTCGCAGTTTGCGATCTGGGTCGCCGACATGCTTTGTCTGCAACATTGAATCAAGTTTGCTTTCAAGGTTCATCCGATACGGATTTTCAAACTCAAATTCTATGTGTTTTAATACACTAAACATTTAGAGAATGCACGAGCTTCTATTTGTAAACCACAAATGTAGGAGCTGCGACATACATTACCATTTCATTCGCGTTTGTCACTTTCACACTGACTTTCTCAATGCATCGGGTTTTTACTTTTGATGGGAAACTTTTACTCGTTACGTATGTCTGTCGACCTGATTACCATGTAAGGCGTCCGATCGGATTTTCCAAAAGGTCATCTGTAGCGAAACTATTGTTTTAAAAACTTACAAATATTACCTAACACTAATGCAAAAAATGTAGGAGTACAGTGTGCTGCACCTTGAGCAAATTTTAATAATGCATTATATCTAGTTCTGGTTCTATAGAGCAGCTATTCCAACTATATCATGCTTCCTACTGTATTTTGGGAATAAAACTTGTGGTTCCAATTATTTCAATAGTGTAATGTCTATCTAATTATATTCATAGAGAAGCCTTTCATGCGTCATATCAACGTCTTATTGTATATAATTCAAAATATAAGAAAGACGTTGTACTTGTCGCCTAATAATCTAAAACTAGTTACAAACGCTGGAGTTACCTAAATGACTATCAAACTTTTTACTTTATGCTTCATATAAAAAAATTTGTTAATTAACCGAAAATCGAATGATGTTATTGCTATAATTCTAATCACATCTTATTGTATATAATTATGCATACACTACTTGCTAAATGACTAATTTCATCTATTCATTAAGTGTGAGGTGTCTAAATGTTCCTTTTTAAGTCTAGAATCTAATAGCGGTAGAATTAAATTTCTAATTCTAATAACAGATTATATAGACGTACAATTAGGTTCTGGAGAGTAAATTGGTTACCATTTCTCTGCCGTCAATACGCAGTCGGGGGAACTGCATATATAAGGATCAGGCTTTTCCTTTAGAAATCACAGTCCGCTCTCCAGTCCAGTGCAACTACACTTCAGGTAAGATATTGTTGTAAATATCTGTTGTTATCTTACATGTCCTTATCTTTACTCTGAAAATGTCTTTGGACTCAGTAAGAGGAAAATTTCTGAAAAAACAACGGAAAAATGTCGCACACGAAAGTTCTTTTTTTCTAATAATTTTCTGATGGTGTTTTCAAAAATTTTAAAATGCTCATATCGCCGTTGTTTATTAAGATATTTGTTCGCGGTTTTTTGCATTGTGTTCCTACTGTCATGTACTACATTTCAAACATTTCCAATTTTTACTAATGCTGTTTACAAAATCTTAAAATGCTTGTATCTTCGTTATTTATTAAGCTTTTTGGATGCAGTTTTTTTGCATTGTGTTCCTACTGTCATGTATTACATTTTAGAGTTTTTTTACGAATCCTAAAACCGCTCATATCTCCGGTGTTTATTAAGATATTTAATCGGGCTTATTTGCATTGTGTTCCTAGTTTTATCTACTTTGCATGTCTAAATTTTAAAATATTTTTCAGATAAATTCAGACCAAAGAAATGGGTAAGACGCTTATATTTTTGTATTGTTAACAGTATACATACAAGAAATTTACAGAACAGTTTCTGCAAAGCATTCTGTGCGGCCCAATCCAGTCGCCGTTTGGTAATTTTTTGTCAATTTTAATAATTGATGTAATAATTTTTTTTAATTTTAGAAAAAGAACTGATCGACTATGTGAAACAGAAATATCACACTGTAAGAAAATTATATGTTTATAAATCTGGTTTACAATATATTTATTTTTAGGATAACGTAGCGAACATCGGCAACTGCTCTTACGTCCCAGAAGCACTTTTATTAGAGTCGAGGTGGTTGCTGGGGCGTAGAATAAAGGTTTACAGAGACCTCGATTTAGAGGAAATGCTGTGGGTGGTTTATGTAGCAAGTTGATTTGCTTCTTTAAGAAACTATGTATTTTTTTGTTTTTACAGCAATAGTGAGGCCGCCCACACCAGACTACGGACGTGGAGGAATAGCTTTAAGTTACTTACTAAGTTAGTTAGTAAGTTAGTTTCTAAGTTTCTATTAATAAACTTTTCACTTTTTTAATTTTCTATTACATTGTTATAACTACATCATACAGAATCACTTATTGCTGTTGTGCGTATTTTTTGAACGCAATATCATATGTAATGATGTCCAAGGCAAACTTTAGCATTTCATACATGCAGCGCCGGGTAAATTCCAAACACCGTCGATTACACTAATGTAAAATTTTTCAAACATCTAACTTTTCAATAGTTCGGCTTTGGACTGCAGCAGCGGCAACAACCCCCACAATTCTGCTACAGACCTGTTTCCGTGATAGACTTGAGATCGCTTTCTTGTTTCCGATTTTTTGAAATATATTATTTTGCCAGGACTTATAGCCACCGGTTTTGACTCTACATCTTCATAGTTAAAATGCCTATTTATCACATCTTTATTTGCAACAAAAAGCAGCCACTCTTTTTCGTCTAACGGTATAAAATCTTTGTTAATCCCGCTAATTACCACTGCCGGCACAAACGATCCATAACAGGTCAAGCCCAAACCCATAGATTTATTTCTTGAATTATTCAGCGGATAAGTTGTTGCGTTTAACAATACTGGATATGACAGTTTCACGTTTTTGTTTGTCACTCGCTGCTTCACAGTTTACCAACCTTTTGTACTTGATCCATTGTTTTTGCTAGTACAGCACACGATACACTACTGAACACAAAACTGCATTTTCCGTTATACTCATTCTTCATGGTTACTGTTGGTGGCCCCGCTTTGAACGTGACCTCGCCTTGCACGTGGCCTCGCTTTGAACGTGACCTTGGGTTTGTGCGCGTATCAGGGGAGGACGTGGCCTCGCCTTGAACTCAAGGTCAAGTGGTGGGGAAAGGTTTTAGAACCATCCGCTTCCCTCTACTAAGGACGTACCCATGGATATTATAACAACTATCAAAGAATTGAACACTCACACAAAAACAAGAATACGAATAAATAATAAATTGGCAGAAGAAATTTTCCTTTCCACCGGAATTAGAGAAGGAGGTTCCGTAAGCTGTATCCTCTTTTAACGTAAATTAGTTATGGATAAAGTTATAGAAAAGATTAAGAACACAAGTACAGGATATCGCATAGGTAGCGAAGAACTTAAAATAAAATGTTACGCCGACGATGCCGTAGTTATGTCAGAAGAAGAAGATAATCTGCAAAGACTAGTGTAGAGTTTTTATCTAACAGCTAAAGAATTTAACATGGAGATATCTATAAATAAAACAACATCGTTAGTAATTTCCAAAGAACCACGACGATGCAAAATAGTTGTTGATAATAAAACAATTGAACAAACAATAACTTTTAAATATTTAGAAGTTGAAATATCAAGCGACAGACAGTTAGTAAAAGAAGTTAAAACTCAAACTAATAAAGCTGCAAGAGCTTCAGGATATATCAGGGACATCATATGGAATAACAAGGAAGTTAATCTCGAAGCAAAAGTTAAGATATATAAAACTTGGGTGCGACCTATTATGACATATGGAATAGAAACTCGAGCAGACACTTTACCAAAAAAACGAGGTCTACGTAGCACAGGAATGAAAATAGAGAGAGACAAATAACAGGTCACACACTACACGACAGAATCCGATGTGAAAACATAAGGCAAACATGCGATGTTCAAGAAGTGGTGCGATGGGGAAGAAATCGTAGGAAAGAATGGACCGAGCATGTTACCAGGATGCCGAACAACCGATTACCCGAAATAGCAAGGGGCAATAAACCGGACTCAGCAAAATTACCAGGAAGACCATCGAAGAGGTGGCTGGATAGCTGGACTTTAACATCTCAAGAAAATAATTAAATTATTGGAACAAACAGGCCTGTGCTCTAAAACAAGAAGAAGAAGAAGAAGATATTGGATCGATGTTGGTGTGTTTGAGGGATTTGCTTATGCGGATTCTTTTTAGGTCCCTCAGGCCATCTTCGTAGTTTGGATTTGATGCAGTTCTCCTTAGTTGGCTCTTTCATCTTCTGGTTTGTTGATTAGAATATTGGATCGATATTGGTGTGGTGCTGTGAGGTATTATAGGGTGGTTGGTTAGGCATTGTAGAGTAAGCCACTATCAGGGAGCGTTTTCAGCTTGCTTTCCCTCTTGTAGAGTTTAGGGTGGTTTTGTTGGGCATTTGCAAGGTAGGTCACTTTAGGGAGTATTTATTTCATCTAGTTCTTCCTCTAGCAACACTGGAGTAGCTTGCAGTTAGCAGTTGAGTTGGTTTGGTTTTGTGTAGTATGACTTGCGTTCGTGTCGAGTGAAGTTTATCTTTCGCTTTAGTGTAACTTCGAGTTAGCTTATTAGTTTTTGTTGGATACCCTTTGGGATTTTGTTGGCGTAGCTGCTGTTGCATGGCTGCCTTCAGCTATGCGTATTGTGTTGGTTTTTTTGTTGTTGTTAATGTATCCATTTCGCTTAAGCGTATTTCAATCCACAAGTGAGTCTCGAGTTCTTATTTTGGTTTCGCTTTTGATTGTGCTTGGAGTTGGAGAACGGTTTCGTTTACTCATTTAGAGTATCTGCTCGTTCCGGATTTGTGGGACCTGCCTCTGTCCCCGAGTTATTGTCCTTTACTTTTCTTTTAAGCCCTTGTTGCTGAATGAAGTCTTTGGTGTGATCTGCTGCTGTGATTGGTTGTTTCAGCTGTTGTTGGATTTCGTGGAGGTCTCTCGTTAGGGATCAATTTTTCTTTTGCAGTTTGTTTGTTTTATTGTTGAGGACATTTTGAGTATGTAGGTCTTGTTGTGGTGTGATCCTTTGGATGTTGTCTATTTTTGGGGGTGGGTTTCTGGTTTGTTCATGGGAAGCGTTTCTTCTGAGATTTTGGTTTCGCAGTACTTTATCTGTGGGAGTGTGCTTCCGCCTCGTGGGTTTGTTTTGTTAAGAAGTTGTCAGGGGGGGGGATACTTGTGAAGTTATGGGGTGATTTTGGGGGGTTCTTGGAATTAGAACTTTTTCGCGATGTGTTGTTACGGGACTGTTCACCGGCGCCGCATTATCATCCAGCAGTGACGAGCAGTCTCGATCCTTGTCGTGAGGTTGGTCTGGTCTTGGGTTCCTCCTGGAGGCACTACCGTCTTCGTAGGTAGTTGCCGTATCGTGGTGTAGGTTTGGGTTTTTGTGGTTGTAGTTGAGATCTATCGTCTGGATTATGAACTACTTTGTTTTGTTGGTTGAGCTCTCTTGTCTAGTACTCATCTTAGCGTAGAAAAATTTTTGCAAAATTTTTTGTTCTGGTAAGGGTGAGTTGTTAAGTTTAAATTACGCCGCCTTTTAATTTAGAACTCGAATGGAATTTTCGGCGCCGCGCGACTGGATCGCGTTTGGCTGCGATAACGTCGATGCGCTTTTATCCTGGAAATGTAGATTGTGGTCTTCGGGCGCTTTGTGCCGATTTTTATTTGCAACCACGTGTCTTTCCATTTGCCCGGATCGGTATCTGGGGTGAGTATCTAGTCGTCTGTAAACTCCTTGTAGTTCTGTAGTTTATCGTAGGACTCCTGTTTCCCTCTTCCCATCAAGTAGTGCCAGGCATTAAGCGCCCGATTCGTTCGCTGAGCCAGTTAAATTTTGGGCCAGATGTGTTCCGCGTCCACGGCGACCGCTTTGGATTTTTGCAAGTCGACGGTGTTGGACCTTTGCAGGGCCGCTTTCCTTTTTGTTGCCGGCACCCACTTAGACCACGCCGGCTACGGCCGCACGAGCTTTTTTGGCGAAACGTTTGGAACCACGTTTATGTTTCCTTTGAGACCGAGCCCCACAACATCTGCCGGCCAAGTGGCTTGCTAAGCTGCCCTTTGTATTGTGTGCAATCCGTAATATTGTATTGTGAAACTCTAATTCTTTATGTAATTGTTTAACGTAGAGCATACATGATCTGATTCAAACTATTGTGATAACCTAATTTTATGCTTGCACTGTGATATTATTCAGAAATTATATGCTTTTTATGCCAGTATATTGGGTTGAGTTTAGTTACGGTTATTCACTGTATTTTTAGCTATCTTTTAGGAAGTGTAATTTTATGTAAGGTATTGAGTTTACAAATTCTCGCTAGAACACCGGAATGCATTCGCCGTTATTATAAAGATTTGTTGGAGCACTGGGCATTTGATTGTTGTTTTACCGTTTAAGTATTTACGGAGCTACACGCCTGCGATCGCTGAATTGGCGGCCGGGTTTTGCACCTAAGTGTACCTGTTTATAATTTTTTTTTGAGGATCGCACAGTAATTAAGGAATTATTAGCTAACAAGCGACGGAAATGCTAACAACCAAGCCAGCTGAATTCGTACACTGACTGAACAGCACACAACTTTAAACACCCCGGCAAGCGCGGCGGCGAAGGTCCACTTCAAAACTAAACTGTTTCTTGCAGACGCCCAGAGCGAACTGAACTGGAAATGCAGCGCCATCCGAGCTGTAGCTGGTCCTTTCTCAGCCGGATCGATATTCGTAACCTAGCGTGCCAACAAATATAAGCAAAGATACAGAATGAGTGCCTTTCAGAACCGACGACGGTAAGCGAATAACACAGCTGCGTACGCTAGTAAGCTAATAAATGCTCGCGCTTAACTCGATATGCTCAAATTCAGGCGGAATAATACGAAAAACTCGTATACAAGTGGGGTCGTAATTTAGAAAATAATAGCCGCACATTCGTACCAAACTAAAAATGCCCTTTCAACTGATTTTTATTAAGCAATTAGTGTAGGCTTTTCAACAAATAATTAACGAATTTAGTTTCGAAGTGAGCTGATGACAATGCCATTTCCATCTTAAGCAGTGATCAATGTTTAAGCCTAAGAATTTTATCTTATGTACGTTAGAAATAGCTGCACCGTTGACCGTGAGTAACTTAAATATACCGTTTTCTCAGCGTTAAAGTAAACGTCAGTTAAGTCAGAAGTGCTCTCGCAAGCTAAAAACTCTGACACCAGGCTTTCTACTACAAGCCATAAAATACACACACACTAAAAAGATACAACCGAGTTTCAGTAAAACCATTCATTTTCACTACTGAAAACCAGCCGTTGAATAACAAAAATATGCATCACTGACAAGCACGAATATATTTTTCAAGCAAAACTCTAGTTTTCCATTCCAGTTTCAGCTATCATATATCTCTCTGAGAGCAGATTTAAGAAAGCATTTATTTTTCAGGAAAATATGTATTTAATGCACTGCCAACATACGAACTGCTAGTACATATTAAACTATGCGTCATGGTCTACCAGCAACATCTTTGAAACTGAAACTTGTCTTTAGTTTTGCAAGTTATAGCGCCTGCCTTTTTTAATTCCATTACTAAAACCCTTAGCAAACTCTGAAATATTTTTGTTGAAATTAAGATAACTTCTCAGAAGCTCCGACATAATATTTCACTCGAGGCGCTACAAACGAAGCCTCTTAAAATTAAAACGAATATAGCTGTAAATAAAATTATCTTAAATGTATTTCTCGTGTACTAGGCGAGGATTGTATTTTTATACGTAAATCGATCCCCTAGGGCTCGATACCTCTGATAAAGATTATCGAATTCTGTGCATTTATTGATTCTATGTGTCCTTCGGCATCCGACTTTTAATAAAAGCGCAAGACATAATATTGCTAGTCTACAGATAAGATACGATCTGCATCCGTTAGAATAGAAACTTTCTTACTAGTAAACATGAAATAAGCAATATCTGGTCTTGTTGCTTTCTCGTTGTTTTAAGCTGTAAGCAATATACAACGCTACGAATTTATTTAAATCCAGAACAATAAATAACTTGGAAGCATTAAAGCCATCGCAAATAAATACAGCTCCTTCAGAAGATGAAATATGAATGACAATGAACTCGAATCCCGGTGAAATTAAAAACAACTGTTGCCCGTTCTGCTTCTTTTCAGGCGGACTTCTTTCATAACCTTTTTAAGTATTGAATTTTATAATCTTGTTATTAAGAATTTTGAGCAGAATTTTTCACTTGTTAAGTATATTGATTGCCTTCAGTTCGAGTTTACTCGCCATGCAAATTATTTCTTTACAATTCTTTATCAGCGTCTGTGTCACCTCGTTCAACGTTTTGTAGAACTTCTTATGACGTTTTTGCTGTCCTCTATGGAACAAAACAATTTATTCCAGACAGGTTTTTTCAGATGGAACATGTTATGTGTAAATAAAATAATATAATAGTTGTGTATTTGGCACCCTTGGTGGCCGGGTGTATGTAAAACAAACAATATAGATATTGGTCTACAAACACCTGCAAGTAACGAATCAATAAACTTTCAATACCTATTGATTTTGAAAACAGTGTTTGCTCTATTAACACAGCTAAATACCTCCTATTTTTAAATTTTCGACTCATCATAAATCATAAATTAAGATTAAAATATAGCAATTCCTTAGCAGTTTATTAGAGGCAGCAAATACCTCACACTACCAGCATGCTGACAGCTACTTGTATGTCAAGATATATTAAGAAACACCCACTAACAAAATATAAGTGCGCTAAACACACATTCTAGCAAATCATAGGTACTTAAAATATGCATCTATATCAAAACTTCTTAATAAATCTGAAGGCTTGTCTGTAAAGATAAAAATATGTATAACTATGAAAATGTGCACTTATTAGACGTTGTTGAGCCAGTTAATTTGTTGTCCTTTTTCAAATGATCAGCTTTGTATTGTTTTAATTAAGATTTATTAAAATTGCCGAGTTTTTATACAAGGTCAGGTTATTAAAGTTCACTGTCGACATTTTTAAAATTCAATCTGTGCGTTTCATCTAATCTGTGAAAAAATATTGCAATCGGCAAATTATTTTTTTAAATATCTCAACATAGTCTCGGCGTATGTAGTTAGTAGTTGAATAACCACATAAGGTGTATTAACCTTCAAATTACAAATAATAGTTGTTCCAATCCAATTGCTATACGGTTTTCATTGATATTGTACTAGAGCTTTCTTTAAATAATAAATTTGTAACTACGATCTTAAATAGAAATGTAACTTAAGATGACATTGATCATTAATTTTTGAAGATGCGGAGCAACACTGTGGGCCAAGTGTATAAGCGTTCTACGTCCGACAACGACAACGCCTGCTTCCGAGCTCAGCATATATGATCTTTGTACTATTTCTCGCAAGTTTCTTTTCCATTCACGTAACCCTTCTGAGATACGGTGGATTTTCGTCACAGCAGTGGTATAGTGGAGTATGAGCACGGAAAGAGATAATAGCAGAATAAAAAATCATATATTTATATTTTTCATTAAGATTATTTAAAAATTGCCTAAGGAGTTTTCTATTGTTTAGCTTCAATATGCCCTATGTCTAAATACGAAGCTTTTCTCATAATCTGCTTTTCGGCTTTTTATGTTTTTATTACCTACATTTGAAGTACGAGCCCAGAATCACATAAAATTTAAAATTTAAAATTCACTTTCTGTTCTTTTGATGTAACCTTTTTCCAGCATTTCTTTTAATGAATGTTTTGATTTATTAAAAGAAGTTGTAGATTCAGATCTTAACAATAACAAAATTGAAACTTTTCTAAGTTGTTTAAATTAATCTGCTTAAATTTTTTTTTTAAATTTGATTCTTCCTTTTTTAAACGAAAGTCTGGTTTAGCCATAAGATCTTACCTACCATCGCTGTTAGCAGAGATTTTCATGAATAACCTAGAAATCAAAATGTTTAATAAAGCTCCCTTCATTCACAATATTATTTACTGGGGTAGGTAGGTAGATAATATCCTGGTAATTTTCAATTCTAATAATGCCAACATTAATGACCATATCACCTGGCTTAACTCAGTACATCACAATATTAAATTCACTTTTGAAACTGAACACAACCGCTCTTTACATTTTTCTTGATATTTTGATGACAAAAAACAATAGTTCCGTTCTTAAATCTTTAACTTTTAGTATTTATAGGAAGCCCAGTTGTACTCACCATACTATCCCTTACTCTTCCTTCCATCCCTTGTCCCATAAACTTTTCAATTTTTATTTAGACGTTTACTTTCCATTCCTATGAAAATTTCAATATTGAGTTTAACATCATTAAATTTATGACTATTAAAAACGGTTATCTTCAACTAATTTTACCTATCTATATACAATGAGAATAATGTAAGACTGTACATGGTTGAATTATGCAAAATTAGACATAGGGAATTCACTTAATGTTACCATCGTGTTTCTAAACAAAATAGCAACACAGTGACTACAGAAACGAATTGAAACTGGATTATTTCATTGTAATTTCAAAACCTACAATTGTTACTAGCATGGGTAAATTGAGTAATGCGAATAATGTAAGACTGTAAATGGCTGAATTATGCAAAATTAGATCTAAGGAAATTATGGCGTTGGTAAACAAAATAACAACATAGTGACTACAGAAAAAACCGACAATTGTTACTAGCATGGGAAAATTGATTAATGCTAAAATAAAGTTGCCAATGTATAGTCTTACATTATTCACACGATATATAAAACTGCAAGTCCTGACTCACTCACTCATTCATCAACGCCCAGCCCAAACCCTTGGACCTAGAAAGCTGAAATTTTGCACAGAGGTTTCCTTTATGATGTATACAAGGAATAAGGAAGGATATTTCGAAATTCAATACCTAAAGGGGTAAAATGGGGGTTCCAATTTTGTATGGAGAAATAATATTAAATAGACATTTCGACTTGAAACTTCGTAGGAGTACTCCTAAAAATAAATACTTAAGCAAACACGTATTGCGTGATTTTTCGAAAATTAACACCTTAGGGGGTAAAATGGGGTAAATAAGCCTAAAGTACGATATGAGTGTCGTCATTGAGGTTTTTTGGGACGTTTATTGCGAAAATGGCATTTATTTTTAAATCCAAGACATGACTTAAGGAAAGGGACGGGACGGGACTGGAGGGACGAAACGGGATTGGACGGGAAGGGAAGGAACCGGACGGGACGGGGCGGGACGGAACGGGACGGGACGGGAAGGGAATTTCAGGGATGGGGTGGAAGGGGGCGGGACGGAGCAAGACGGGACGGGAAGGTACGGGATGGGACGAAACTGGACGGTACGGGACGGGACTGGACGGGACGGGGCTAAACGGGAAGGGAAGGGACGGGACGGGACGAGACGGGACGATACAGGACGGGAAGGGACGAGACGGGACGGGGCAAAACTAAACGAGACGGGACGGAAAGGGAAGGGATGGGATGGGATGGAAGGAGAGGGGACGGAACGGGACGGGACACGATGGGATGGGACGGTACGGAGACGAGGACGGATGGGATGGAACGGTACGGAGACGAGGACGGAGAAAGGGACAGGGACGGGGACGGGGCTGGAATGGGATGGGATGACGGAAAATAATTAGTCATTATTTAATACACAAATAACAAACCTCGCGCGAACGAAGTTGCTGGTAACAGCTAGTTTATCATAAACTTCGAATAAAACTTTAAACCAACTTAACCCCTATTAATAATTCCGAATTGAAAACGAACTGGCAATTTTACATCAGTAACTTGGCCATTTTGCTCTTTGCCATTAGCTTTACAATAGCTTTGGGAGAAGGTGATTCATACCGACCAAAAACATCACAAACTCTGCGAACCGTCTCGGCGAAACTTTCACCATGTCTATAATGAATTTTCGCTGTTTTTATACGTTGTTGGAGAATGTATCAATTTCTTAAATCATATTGAGTTTACTGACAAATGTCAAGGATTCAAGGCTTGCTTTTCAGCAGATCAAAAATATTGCGAAGTTTAAAATGGGACTTCTTAATGGAAAATCCTTTATTTTCGTTTAGAATATTCAAGGCCGCTTTGAGATGGCCAATTTTACTCAGCTCTACACTTTCATAGTTTTTTTCTAGTATTATTTTCTTCTTTTCTTTTCTAGTTTTCTTCTAGGTTTTCGGTGTTCTATCTTTCGACGAGCCTTCTATTTTCGTATTTCTTAGAAAAGCATTTTTGCAGTTATCTGTTGAACGTACCCAACTTATACCTAGTGTCTTAAAATGAATTACATCTAGTATGCCTTGAATTTCCCATAATGTAATATTAAATTTAGATTGAAATTGGCAATACTGCAGGTCTATGTCAAATTCGAGGTTATCAGGTTATGTTTTGCTTCAGTTTTGACACAAACTGACGCAAAATCTAACCTGCTAACGTCGAATTTGACATAGACTTACAGTCTTGCCAATTTTAAGTAAAAGTTTGGATTGCATTATGGGAAATTCAAAGCATACTAGATGTAATTCATTTTAAGACACCCGGTATTATCTACTGCTATATGGAAGATGTAGTTTCCCGTACTTTTTGTTTGAAATGTTATGTTTGTACATCAAAAATATTTGGCAAACTTTGCAGCTAGTGGGTATTTTTGCTTTTCTAATTTATTATTGTATCTATGTTCACTGTTAATAAATATTTTTATAATGTTGCATATTTTATACTGTACATGCAATATTGTGCAACATTAACTGATCGTCTATAAAACATGAATTATACAAAGTCCCTTTATAATATAATATAATAAACTCTTTATTTAGCATTTAGCTATTTACATTCAGTTCTTAAAGGAAGAAAATAAAAGACTATTTCTACAGTAAAATATAATAATCTAAATATACTTCTAATTTAATTTTTTCCACGACCGAGAGTAGAAGTCCGTTTCTATAGCATCAAAATTGTGATAGAAGTAGAACATTTACTCCCTAGAGACTAAATAAGACAAAAATTTCCCTAGGGAGTTTTCATTATGACTGACACAACAATTATGCCAAATTCGAGGTTATCAGGTTAGGTTTTGCGTCAGTTTTGACACAAACTGACGCAAAAACTAACCTGCTAACCTCGAATTTGACATATTTGTGAGCTCTTGTCATAATGACTTACAGTGCCACCAACTTTAAAATTTACCATAGGTTACTAATTTTAAAATAATTGTAACTAAAATGTCAATAAATGACTTTTAAAAAACGGGTTTTTCGTTTTTAATCTTCCTGCAACGTGAAAAAAATTGTATATGCAACTCGGAGAGAATGCTATTTTGCTTCAGTGCAATTTCTGAGTCTCGGGCTTCGCCCTCGAGTCGGAAATTGCACCTCAGCAAAATAACGCATTTCTCTCCCTTATTGCATAATCTACTATTAAATATATTAAATTTATTATACTCGAGTAGCTATTTATTATCAATTTATTGGAAAGGTACGTTCTCCAGGACATACTCTGCACAGCTTGATTTAAATTTCCTTAGCTCCGCTTCATTTTGTATACACCCTGGAATCATATTATACAGTTTAAAGCCATGTCCGCTGACCGTCCGTTCATAGGCATTAGTATTATCATGGAGTATCCTCATGTTTTAGCATGTCCTCTACGAAGTTTAACTTCAAAGTGTGTTGCAATAGATAGCTTACCTGTCCAGCACCATTATTGAGGTTAGCTTATACCGCTACTTCATACATACCAAATTTACAAACTTTCATTTTCTTATAATATTTGCAACATACATAACTAATTACCTCCAAAATCCAAGAACTTCTCACTCTCCACTTTTATAACACACTCAGGCAATTATAAATTTTGTTTTTATTCATGCCAAATCCATGCGTTGGTTCTACCTAGATTTTACCAAATTATACTGAATGGAATGCTGGCATACACTTTTTGCGGGAATAATTGCAACATGTAACTGAACTTAAATAACTCGTTACGGAAACTTCACCATGTTTACTTAAATGTGTTTGAAGTAACAATTTATATCAATACATTTATTACAAAAACATATTTAACTGTATCAAGAAACACTACATACTAATGATTATTTTCCAGGTAGCTGCTGTTGGCATTTACACATTCATCTCATCCTTGTCTAGAAACGATAATGAGCCACCCACAGCTAAAAAATTCGTATATTGCGTAACTGCGCGCAATTAATAAAGGTTGGTGTTTTCTCAATTTGTAACGTAATTTAAAAAAAATCCAGATATTGTTATGAGCCAAAAGTCACTTTTAAGTACTTCTGTAGTTATTTGACCTATTTTAGTTAAAGCAAAATTTTTGCCCACGTTCAAATTGAGGTATCAGTCTATTTTTGAGTGTCAATAATTGGAAATATTCTTAATTAATCTGCTTCAGTTTAGGCATAACTTGATGCTCGTGCTAGTTTGGTTGCATACTCGGCATTTTCTCCCTTTCCTAAAATGTTTGAGTCTTATCAGCCAATTTTCGTCTATTTGCTTTCATGTCTTGATGCAAAAAGGTTGTTGAGTAAACTAAGTTTGTAATATGTACCAGTGATCTGTTTTTTTTTTGCTAGCATCCTTCTGTGAGAAAGTTTCCTTTTGATTCCGATTTGGTTGGAATATTTAGATGACGACCCGTTGAGGCAAATTTATGGGAATTTCTCAAATCAGACATCGTTCTGGATTCGCTTGCTTCAAGCACATGGTTACATTCTGCAAAGTAGAAAGCCGAACATCAAAGAGGTATGCCGAAACTCCCCTTTCGTGTCTTACACCTTGTTTCTATTGTGTGCAATTAATTTTAGCTCCTTTTTCTCTCCGTACGACTAAATTCCCCCCCCCCCCTTGCGACTGCATGGCGCCCTTGGATTGCTGCGAATTTCTCGTCTAGGGCTCCAACTTTGCAAGTATCCCGGGTTCAATAGGTTTGAAGCCCCGTCGTTACGATACCTGCATGTTGACCGCCGTAGCGCAGACCACCTGTGGCTTCCGTGACGTCTTCGACAGGGCTTTCTACACGTCTACGATCTGTTATACGGCTTCCCAAGGTCTGTTTAATCTAGCTTGTTGTTGTGCACGCGTTGAATTGTTGCTGCCTTGAGCTAACCTACAAATTAGGATTCTTTGTATATGTGCGGTTAGAAATTTTAACGTGTTTTTGACCAGATTGTATTTTGTTTGGCAAATGCTAGTCCACCTTCATATATTACATGAGTTACTAGCATAACGTGGCGTTTACCTGTGCACAGCTGGTATATTTTGGTAATCAGCATAGCCTATAGCTATTGTTTATGGAATTCAACAATTTGTAAACAAAACAGAATTCTGTCAAGTCAAATTATAGATGTGACCCACGTACTCTAAATGATTTGTAGTCAATTTGTAGAATATTGTGAAAGCCAATTTCCATAATCAATCCTAATTTCTTTTGGACTTAATGTCATGCTAATGGCCGAAAACTTCGGTTGAATTATTTCAATAACGTACCCGCTTTACCTGACGTCTTGAAGTTAGTATAAATCTTAAATAATTTCCACGCGACTTCCGGGTTATATACCGCCCTATCTGAAACAAGATCTAGCGCCAATAGGATAATTCGAATATATTTATGAAAAACAACAGTTTCTTGCATTCGAGGATTTGGAGTCATATTCAACCCAAGTACCCTAAATTTAAATATTAATAATTTTGCCGCAGTTGTAGAGTTTGTCTAGTAGTTCTCCGGAAATGCAATTTGCTAAAGAAAACAAGTCAACTTGTATCTCTTGCTGCAATATTTATTGGTATTAAGCAGCTAGACAGCTTTTGATGACTGATATAATTATGAAGACGATACTTATTAATATTTATGCTAATGTGATTGGAAATGTGATATTTTAATCTGGTTTTGCCGTTATTGGAATTTGTTTATGTATGTACCGCCGAGCACTTTTGTTAAGATAAGTTATATTGACTTGTTACCGACGTTTGCAAATTTTATTTTTGCCCTTGTTGTTGCTTTTAATTTTTAGGTTTGGTTAGTAGCGCTTTCTGTAGTATACCTTTGGATTAGCAAAATGCTGGGTTACCCGCTACTTGGTGCCCATAATTTTCTTACAGCTAAAGATTTGAGTCTTTTGTTATACCCACGACCAACTCCGGCTGAGACGTCGGATGCCTTTTGCTTGTCCCTTCTACAGGCAGGTTGACGATAACAATATTTTGTCTGCTTACCTGTCAACATGGGGGTCTTTTGCATGTGTTCGCTAGAATATTGGCGACCTGTGACGTACAGCACTATTTCAAACCGAAATGATTTAATTTCATCGGCAAGGCGGCGAAATAATGGGAAACATAACAGGCATTCAAGAAGGATCGGCTTCAATGTCTTTGAAATTTGCTTGTAAAACGATTCAGTGGATTTGCTTTAGATATTTGGTAAAATTTAAATATATCTTCCTTATGGTGTACATACTACTCACTTTAACTGGTAAATGCTAGCAGAATCATGCTATATTGCCAGTAACTTTTATATTATTTATTAACATTGTTTGGGTCGTCAATAACCCATTATTGTATTAGTTGATTTTTTAGTTGATTTCTTGTTTGTTTTTATGTATTGAAAGCTAATATATTTACTTGTATTACATAGATTGTGAATAGATTGTCTTATATTTAAGTAGAAGCTTGGTGTATTTAACTTCAGCTGTTAAGCTGAAGTTGGTCAAATGTTGGAGTTTTGTAGTATTGATTAGCCGGAACCTCGACAAGCATTTAACGGTAAGAATTCTCTTGTTGTAAGCTGAGCTAGCTGGCAACAATTAAATATTTCATTATTAAGGCATACAAGACGTTCTGTTTCAACAAGCCTTGTAACGGTAGTTTCAAGCTACGGCAGGACTAAATAAGCTGGGTTATATGCCGACATTGTTGTTTCGTGACTCATGTTCCTCAAGTGGAGTAATAGTAAAATCATCGCCAGGAATAGTTGCGGAGGATAGAAAAAAAACTCATGCTTAGTATGCCATGATTAAATTGAAGTTTGTCATAACTTGATACATTCCTATTGAAGCAAATGAACTACCATAAGTCAGAGACAACGACATGACATCTTAATTTTAAACTATTTTCCTAAAAATATACAAAACACTTAATGAAAACAATTTTTATTCACTCTTATAATTAATACACTCGTTGTTCTTGTGTTAATGCCATCTTATTTTTTTTTTTGCTTTATATAGGTAAACTTAATGCAGTGTAAACTTTTGCCTGGCATTCTTTATATAATTGTTGGCTTAAAAAACAAATTGGGCAAAATACATAACGCAAAGTATAAAAACGTCAACTAAATATCAGATGCGGAATAAAGAAGTGCACGGTAGCCGACCTTTGATCAATTATGAGAGCTAAAGTGCTTGACCGCTGGACACTAAGAGCATCTCTGGAAATCATAGTAAAGCTCAACAGAGACCGAAAATATCGTAATTGACTAAGCAACATATGCAAACTAGCCCACTCGAGTTGATTCTTATCTGACTGAGAAAGCAGGCAGGATGAATGACGTTGTTTTAACAAACACGGCACTATCAGGAAGTACTTGATTCAGTGGACAAGCTATAGGAGCTGTCATTTTACACAACTTTAAATTAAAATTAATATACCGTATAATCACAACAAATAATAGAAATGTATCAAAGCTCATTTTATTGCCATAATTTAAAATAAATCAACGCCGTTCTAGAAAGTAGATGATATACTAAAACACTAAAGTATGAAGGAGGAAATGATTGGTCTCCCCTGTGCATCCATAAAAAATTCTATACAGTTTATAACCACAATCAAAGAGTAACTAAAGGGAAAATAAAAAAGAGCTACCGTGTGCCAGCTCCGGTCACGAGTGGAAGGAAAACCAATAATGAAAGCGTGTGTGTAACAACATTCAGCAGAACGACCCAAATAAATACAGGGAATGTAATGATAGGGCTGATTAACATAATGTTCCTATAAAGCAGTAGAACTCGAAAGTAACAGCGTTTTAATGTCGGACATGTAAATACTCCATTAAGTTTAAGGTTTGTTTTTGGATACGTTCATGTTTTATTTATGCCCCAACATTGATTTGTTACAAATTTGAACTGTAATTTCTGTCTTGCAAACGCTCCGATGATATAGATTTACAAATAACGGACAATATAAGCCTGGGAATAGTGTTAGAGGCGAATGATTTATTCATGACAGAACTATTACATCAAGAAATTCCAGGAACCATTATTGCCGGATTGTGCGTGTTTTAGGTTGCATAGATTCATGTAAGACGCCCTTAATAGAGCTATATACTGCCGTTCTTCTCTGATTATCTTGTGGTTGACCATAATCGCTTATTGAAAAATTTGCTTAATTATTTTTAATTGAATTTTTTGAAGGGTTCTTCTCTGAAGACTGTATGTCTCAAACAGGGAAAAACTCGAAACAAAATAAAGGTTTTATTTAATCTATCTTGCGGAGACATATGATCATTGAAACTGACATGGGAAACCGGTTGAAAGGGACATTTAGTCTATAGGATTTTCATAAAAGATGCATTATTGATTACAGATAAAGGGCGGCTCTAACGTTTCGCCGATTGATTTAAAACTAGTAGATAAAATTTAGTGTAGCATTAGAAAAAGAATATTCAGGTCGGGATTTTCATAATTTTTAAATATAATTTTTTTTATAAGATACACGGGATCGGCACACTAGGGCCATACACAGTACAGTTTAAATTAAGTTTATATTACATAACTATATGCACAATAACTATGAGAACAGTGTTAAAAGGCACTAATTGGATGATTACAATATCACTTAGAAGTACATCTTGACGAGCCTTGGTTTTAAGCTAAGGTTAATGGATCGCTGACCAAGCATGTAGTAATCTATAGCTGGGCAAGTCCCTAGGCTACCTAGAAACTTTTTTGTGGTGATTTTTATGAAATCTTGGATGTGTGGCATGTTCAATTCATGATGTAGTTGATCATTGCGTATCAACCATAGTCCGTTTGTTGTCATCCTGATGACTTTATTTTGAAGCACTTTGTTAATGTGTGTGTTGAATGCCGTGCTCCACACTGCGCAGGTATGTAACGCTAAGCTTCGGTTTGATTGGAATTAATCGAATATTAAATAATATTTGCCAACTTAAACGTCGCGACCTCTAGCGTTATCAAGGGCCGCGGTGTGTTCCAGCAAGATAAGACAGCTCCGACCGTGATAACAGCGCGAGACAAAGGTATGACGTACGCCTCCTCCCCACTTAATGGATTTACAAAGCATATAAAAGGACTTGCCCGGCTCATTTTAAAGAGAGAGATTATTATTTCCGAGACCTTTCTTCTGATAGGTTGCCCTTCCAGAGAGTCCCTCCGTTGACTCTACCAGTACCTGGGGAACCGTTCCGAAGCTGAGTTCAAGTTAGTGGTTTCGCAGGAAACGCCTGACACGCCAGCAATATTTTCCCGAAACCTCCTAATAAGCTGAGTTCAAGTTAGTGGTTTCGCAAGAAACGCCTGACACGCCAGCAATATTTTCCTTGTAAGAACCCTACACCGAAAACAGTTTGTAATTCAGTAATAACTAACGTAATATTGAAATCCCAGCTTCCTTGCATTTTAAATTCACCGCCTTGCTATTCAAGCAGAATTAGAAGCTTCAAGCTACCTAAGTAGAATTTACCTGAATTAATCCTTGAGAATTGCAGCGGCCGTCTTGCTTGGGAACTCTGCGGACCGCACTCATAGCTTCGCCAAAGATTTCACCTGTAGGTGCCGAGGATTGTTAACCTCAAAAAGCACGCCGATTCGGAGTTTCGTTCTCCGAGCGAAGCCCCGTCGTGCGGCGAATTCCTCGGAGTATTTCACCAACGAACTGTAGTTACACGTATAGGGTGAGAAGTCGCGTTAACAGTTTTAATTTGTAATTTGTTTACAGAAGCCAGAAACCTCAAATCGGCAAATTTGACAGATTACACCGCGCCGCCAACAGCGGGCAGTTCAACGCCGATCGGGAAGCGCCGACAATTCTCGACGCTTTCGAAGCGGAGCTCCTAGGACGTCGGCAGACCCTGCCGGCACGGACGTGACGCGGGTTGCAGCAGCCGCAGAAACCGGCAACGTTATTTCAAGTCAAGAATGTTAATTTTGAGCAATATACATCTCATTTAATTAATTACACGAATATTTACTTATGTACGATAGTTATTTAGAATAAATTGTTGAACAGGATACTCCGGTGGTGTGTTTTGCTTATTTGAGGTATATCTGAGTGAACAGTTGAACCTATCTCCGATTTATGAGCTATTCCGTGGTAAATAAAATATTCCAACCCTTATAAGCAAGGGCGGATGTTACAATGGCGTCCTAGAGCAGGGACTCGAACTCAGATATGCACAAATAGCAAATATACACCCACGTCCGCTAGATTGGCGCCCGAGCAAACCTAGGAAAACACTTGATTAAAAACTGTGTAGCTTTTACATTTCAGAAGTCTTCATACAAAACCTGATCTCCAAGAGTCATGGCGAACCATGAAGACGAAAATGGAAATGGTAAAGGCACACCGGCTCCCCCGAAGATTAAAGTAGCCTGGATTTACACCCTCCGAGTAGAAGACCTCCGAGGACTTGCAGCTGGATTAGGCCTGGAAACAGAAGGCACTGTACAGCAGTTAAGACAGAAAGTGTCGCAATACCTGAAAGGAGCTGGGCCAGGAGAAGAAGACGACGACGACACCCAAGAAGACACACAAGAGGAGCGTCAAGTCATGGAGGGTGGAGATAAAAACCAGGAAGAACGGGAACAAAACCCGGATCTACCTAGACTGAATAATGCCCAAATTTGCAACAGCATCAGGAAATGGGGCCTGAAGTTCGACGGCACGTCCGACCCCATCTCGTTTTTAGAAAGGATCGAGGAACTCTTCACATGTTACCAATTCCGGGAACAGGAAGTCCTCACCGCCTTGCCCGAGCTGTTCAAAGGAAAAGCATTATTGTGGGTCAGAAATAATAAGCAAAAATTACGAAACTGGGATCATTTTGTGATGGCTTTTCATAACCAATACTTACCCCCGAGGTTCCAATTCCGGATGGCCGAAGAAATTAGGAACCGGACACAAGGCCAGAAGGAATCCGTGGCCGACTTCGTCACAGCCCTCCAGACGCTGTTACGTAGTGTTACCCTCATTTTGACATTTTCCAAATGATTTAATTTCATCGGCAAGGCGGCGAAATAATGGGAAACATAACAGGCATTCAAGAAGGATCGGCTTCAATGTCTTTGAAATTTGCTTGTAAAACGATTCAGTGGATTTGCTTTAGATATTTGGTAAAATTTAAATATATCTTCCTTATGGTGTACATACTACTCACTTTAACTGGTAAATGCTAGCAGAATCATGCTATATTGCCAGTAACTTTTATATTATTTATTAACATTGTTTGGGTCGTCAATAACCCATTATTGTATTAGTTGATTTTTTAGTTGATTTCTTGTTTGTTTTTATGTATTGAAAGCTAATATATTTACTTGTATTACATAGATTGTGAATAGATTGTCTTATATTTAAGTAGAAGCTTGGTGTATTTAACTTCAGCTGTTAAGCTGAAGTTGGTCAAATGTTGGAGTTTTGTAGTATTGATTAGCCGGAACCTCGACAAGCATTTAACGGTAAGAATTCTCTTGTTGTAAGCTGAGCTAGCTGGCAACAATTAAATATTTCATTATTAAGGCATACAAGACGTTCTGTTTCAACAAGCCTTGTAACGGTAGTTTCAAGCTACGGCAGGACTAAATAAGCTGGGTTATATGCCGACATTGTTGTTTCGTGACTCATGTTCCTCAAGTGGAGTAATAGTAAAATCATCGCCAGGAATAGTTGCGGAGGATAGAAAAAAAACTCATGCTTAGTATGCCATGATTAAATTGAAGTTTGTCATAACTTGATACATTCCTATTGAAGCAAATGAACTACCATAAGTCAGAGAGAACGACATGACATCTTAATTTTAAACTATTTTCCTAAAAATATACAAAACACTTAATGAAAACAATTTTTATTCACTCTTATAATTAATACACTCGTTGTTCTTGTGTTAATGCCATCTTATTTTTTTTTTTGCTTTATATAGGTAAACTTAATGCAGTGTAAACTTTTGCCTGGCATTCTTTATATAATTGTTGGCTTAAAAAACAAATTGGGCAAAATACATAACGCAAAGTATAAAAACGTCAACTAAATATCAGATGCGGAATAAAGAAGTGCACGGTAGCCGACCTTTGATCAATTATGAGAGCTAAAGTGCTTGACCGCTGGACACTAAGAGCATCTCTGGAAATCATAGTAAAGCTCAACAGAGACCGAAAATATCGTAATTGACTAAGCAACATATGCAAACTAGCCCACTCGAGTTGATTCTTATCTGACTGAGAAAGCAGGCAGGATGAATGACGTTGTTTTAACAAACACGGCACTATCAGGAAGTACTTGATTCAGTGGACAAGCTATAGGAGCTGTCATTTTACACAACTTTAAATTAAAATTAATATACCGTATAATCACAACAAATAATAGAAATGTATCAAAGCTCATTTTATTGCCATAATTTAAAATAAATCAACGCCGTTCTAGAAAGTAGATGATATACTAAAACACTAAAGTATGAAGGAGGAAATGATTGGTCTCCCCTGTGCATCCATAAAAAATTCTATACAGTTTATAACCACAATCAAAGAGTAACTAAAGGGAAAATAAAAAAGAGCTACCGTGTGCCAGCTCCGGTCACGAGTGGAAGGAAAACCAATAATGAAAGCGTGTGTGTAACAACATTCAGCAGAACGACCCAAATAAATACAGGGAATGTAATGATAGGGCTGATTAACATAATGTTCCTATAAAGCAGTAGAACTCGAAAGTAACAGCGTTTTAATGTCGGACATGTAAATACTCCATTAAGTTTAAGGTTTGTTTTTGGATACGTTCATGTTTTATTTATGCCCCAACATTGATTTGTTACAAATTTGAACTGTAATTTCTGTCTTGCAAACGCTCCGATGATATAGATTTACAAATAACGGACAATATAAGCCTGGGAATAGTGTTAGAGGCGAATGATTTATTCATGACAGAACTATTACATCAAGAAATTCCAGGAACCATTATTGCCGGATTGTGCGTGTTTTAGGTTGCATAGATTCATGTAAGACGCCCTTAATAGAGCTATATACTGCCGTTCTTCTCTGATTATCTTGTGGTTGACCATAATCGCTTATTGAAAAATTTGCTTAATTATTTTTAATTGAATTTTTTGAAGGGTTCTTCTCTGAAGACTGTATGTCTCAAACAGGGAAAAACTCGAAACAAAATAAAGGTTTTATTTAATCTATCTTGCGGAGACATATGATCATTGAAACTGACATGGGAAACCGGTTGAAAGGGACATTTAGTCTATAGGATTTTCATAAAAGATGCATTATTGATTACAGATAAAGGGCGGCTCTAACGTTTCGCCGATTGATTTAAAACTAGTAGATAAAATTTAGTGTAGCATTAGAAAAAGAATATTCAGGTCGGGATTTTCATAATTTTTAAATATAATTTTTTTTATAAGATACACGGGATCGGCACACTAGGGCCATACACAGTACAGTTTAAATTAAGTTTATATTACATAACTATATGCACAATAACTATGAGAACAGTGTTAAAAGGCACTAATTGGATGATTACAATATCACTTAGAAGTACATCTTGACGAGCCTTGGTTTTAAGCTAAGGTTAATGGATCGCTGACCAAGCATGTAGTAATCTATAGCTGGGCAAGTCCCTAGGCTACCTAGAAACTTTTTTGTGGTGATTTTTATGAAATCTTGGATGTGTGGCATGTTCAATTCATGATGTAGTTGATCATTGCGTATCAACCATAGTCCGTTTGTTGTCATCCTGATGACTTTATTTTGAAGCACTTTGTTAATGTGTGTGTTGAATGCCGTGCTCCACACTGCGCAGGTATGTAACGCTAAGCTTCGGTTTGATTGGAATTAATCGAATATTAAATAATATTTGCCAACTTAAACGTCGCGACCTCTAGCGTTATCAAGGGCCGCGGTGTGTTCCAGCAAGATAAGACAGCTCCGACCGTGATAACAGCGCGAGACAAAGGTATGACGTACGCCTCCTCCCCACTTAATGGATTTACAAAGCATATAAAAGGACTTGCCCGGCTCATTTAAAGAGAGAGATTATTATTTCCGAGACCTTTCTTCTGATAGGTTGCCCTTCCAGAGAGTCCCTCCGTTGACTCTACCAGTACCTGGGGAACCGTTCCGAAGCTGAGTTCAAGTTAGTGGTTTCGCAGGAAACGCCTGACACGCCAGCAATATTTTCCCGAAACCTCCTAATAAGCTGAGTTCAAGTTAGTGGTTTCGCAAGAAACGCCTGACACGCCAGCAATATTTTCCTTGTAAGAACCCTACACCGAAAACAGTTTGTAATTCAGTAATAACTAACGTAATATTGAAATCCCAGCTTCCTTGCATTTTAAATTCACCGCCTTGCTATTCAAGCAGAATTAGAAGCTTCAAGCTACCTAAGTAGAATTTACCTGAATTAATCCTTGAGAATTGCAGCGGCCGTCTTGCTTGGGAACTCTGCGGACCGCACTCATAGCTTCGCCAAAGATTTCACCTGTAGGTGCCGAGGATTGTTAACCTCAAAAAGCACGCCGATTCGGAGTTTCGTTCTCCGAGCGAAGCCCCGTCGTGCGGCGAATTCCTCGGAGTATTTCACCAACGAACTGTAGTTACACGTATAGGGTGAGAAGTCGCGTTAACAGTTTTAATTTGTAATTTGTTTACAGAAGCCAGAAACCTCAAATCGGCAAATTTGACAGATTACACCGCGCCGCCAACAGCGGGCAGTTCAACGCCGATCGGGAAGCGCCGACAATTCTCGACGCTTTCGAAGCGGAGCTCCTAGGACGTCGGCAGACCCTGCCGGCACGGACGTGACGCGGGTTGCAGCAGCCGCAGAAACCGGCAACGTTATTTCAAGTCAAGAATGTTAATTTTGAGCAATATACATCTCATTTAATTAATTACACGAATATTTACTTATGTACGATAGTTATTTAGAATAAATTGTTGAACAGGATACTCCGGTGGTGTGTTTTGCTTATTTGAGGTATATCTGAGTGAACAGTTGAACCTATCTCCGATTTATGAGCTATTCCGTGGTAAATAAAATATTCCAACCCTTATAAGCAAGGGCGGATGTTACAATGGCGTCCTAGAGCAGGGACTCGAACTCAGATATGCACAAATAGCAAATATACACCCACGTCCGCTAGATTGGCGCCCGAGCAAACCTAGGAAAACACTTGATTAAAAACTGTGTAGCTTTTACATTTCAGAAGTCTTCATACAAAACCTGATCTCCAAGAGTCATGGCGAACCATGAAGACGAAAATGGAAATGGTAAAGGCACACCGGCTCCCCCGAAGATTAAAGTAGCCTGGATTTACACCCTCCGAGTAGAAGACCTCCGAGGACTTGCAGCTGGATTAGGCCTGGAAACAGAAGGCACTGTACAGCAGTTAAGACAGAAAGTGTCGCAATACCTGAAAGGAGCTGGGCCAGGAGAAGAAGACGACGACGACACCCAAGAAGACACACAAGAGGAGCGTCAAGTCATGGAGGGTGGAGATAAAAACCAGGAAGAACGGGAACAAAACCCGGATCTACCTAGACTGAATAATGCCCAAATTTGCAACAGCATCAGGAAATGGGGCCTGAAGTTCGACGGCACGTCCGACCCCATCTCGTTTTTAGAAAGGATCGAGGAACTCTTCACATGTTACCAATTCCGGGAACAGGAAGTCCTCACCGCCTTGCCCGAGCTGTTCAAAGGAAAAGCATTATTGTGGGTCAGAAATAATAAGCAAAAATTACGAAACTGGGATCATTTTGTGATGGCTTTTCATAACCAATACTTACCCCCGAGGTTCCAATTCCGGATGGCCGAAGAAATTAGGAACCGGACACAAGGCCAGAAGGAATCCGTGGCCGACTTCGTCACAGCCCTCCAGACGCTGTTACGTAGTGTTACCCTCATTTTGACATTTTCCTATTTATTGATTGAAATAAATTAGTCAGATTTGGTTATTTGCTTTATTTTCCTAAATGATACAATACTTTACTTTGGATAGGCAACTTTGTTAACATCTACCTTTAATTTCAAACTTAATGCTACACTGCTGTTATCAGTTCAGAGCACTCTGCATTCTTTAGTTTTTACATTGGCCAACTTTCCAATTTTTGGGAACTTCGATAAGCTGAATTGGGCTGGTTTGGAGCATTTTTCGGGCATTTCCTGGCAAGTCTTGCGTTGTGTAAGTTGGAATCGCTTCCTTTGGGGGCTGGTCTCGCGACTTTTGGAAGCCATCTTCATAGTTGGAAGGATTTAGAGGCTCCGCATCCCCTGCTGGAATGTTCCGGAGAATGGTATTGATGTCTCCGGCATTCGTTTCGTCACAGACGGATTACTTGGGACGTTCACACTTCGCACGCTTGGCTTAACGAGTTGGCTGCACAACATCTTAAGGTTCGTACATGGTGTTTGCCTACGTTTCCCTCTTTTGAACGCCGTAATCTATTTGGGAAAATTTGTATGTTTAGCCATTAATTTGGGATCGCATTATGGATTGCATTTGCTACTGAGTTTTGGATCCACCCAGGAAAATGTTCGTAATATGGATTTGGTTCGCTTACCGTATTTGGTGCTTTGTGTAATTGGTACTGGCATCGTCTGTTCGCCACCCTCCCTGCGACGCTCGCAATGCTGTCGGAAGTCGGCTCCTTGGCGCACCAGATGCTTCCGAGCTTGCTGTTGATTTGCGCTCGACCCTGGAAAACAGCATGCGTGATTCGTATGACTTTTACTGAGGTGTGTATACCTGAATTAGCGTATTAACTGCTCTGCTAATTATAGGCATTTCGTATAGCATGCATATTGTAGGATTATTTGTGTAAATTTGTATTTGAGAAATGTCGGTCGAATTGAAATTTATTGTGTATATTGCATTTGGGCTTATTTTATTGATTCGTATTGCACTTCGTGTAATTTCAGAGTAGACTATGTTCATGGTAGCTGTATTAGCCATGCTCGTGATATCAGATCGTAGATATTTTTGTGTTATCGAATGGCTTGTTACATTTAGGTTTGCTTACCGTTAGTTAGTAGTAATTTGTGTTGGAGGCCTTTTTGCTCTGTGCCCTGTAACGTAACAAAACATTCAGTTGTGCCGTTAATTATTCTAGGATAGATTAGCTTACCTAGAACACGGATTAATTGTAATTTTATGCAACTTTGGTCACTGCTTCTCACTAGCTTCTTTGCAGTGGTTAATCTGTCAAATGTCATTATTAGGGTGTTGGTCGTGTCTAAAGAACCGCTCACGGTAGCCTTATGCTCAATATTTTGGATTTTCGCAATTTGATTATCGACGATTTATAAGTGAGGAGCATAATTCAAGCCATTGCTTTGTTCAATCATATAATAACCTGATGCGTTTAAAACAGAAACCGCCACGCCTGTATGATCATACAATCCGTAACAGCGGGCTTCAAGCCTTTGAAATTTTGTCGTTATATTAAAATTATAAGCTAACATTCGGGGTATTAGTTAGCCTTTCGCTTGCATAGCTCTAGCTTCGTCACACCCTGCTTCACAGGATGCGGACGAATTATTGTGCCGGTGCTGCTACTTTGGTTAGCAACTCGTTTGAACTTTTACGTTAGTTTACAGCCGAAGTTTACTGTTTAGCCCTCGACTAACATATTGATATATTTATGCTTTTATGAAATGTATTGATGCAGTACCTTTGACTATTTTTAATGTGTTTATTGTTGGTATATTGATTTGTATATGGATATTTGTTTATTGCTATATTGTTTGGTCTTGTTTGATTTTGTGGTTGATTTTGTATGTGACGCACTATAGTACCAAATTGAATAAAGCTGTGATATTTTTATTGGTCGTTGCTATTTTGTTTAACTTGTTGGTTTTTATCTCCGACCTTGTGAACGGTCCGGCACAAGGATTAGATCTGAGTCGAGGACCTGGCGCCCACTCTCTTCGTATTTCGTTTGGTATTTCTTTTCAGCATAGTTGGAACCCCGACCCTCGCGACTAGTTAGCCCATTAGGCCGATAGTTACCAGCCGGCAAAATATCAAGTACAACTTTCACAAAAAGGTAAGGCCGACCCTCTATCTTTCCTTACAGTAGGTTTGGAGTCACCAGAGAACGCGAGCAGTTGGAACGTATATACGAAAACCTCCGTCCGGAATATAAATTGTAAAATGTACGTAGGAAGGACTTCCATAGGCTGGACGAGCTGGTACAGATGGCAGAAGAATTCGAAGCCCTCCAGCTGGAGCAAGTTTCGTTCCAACCACCCCCCACGGCAAGTCAGGCCTATATGGCGGAGACGGCGTATAAACCAGCAAAACCCAGGTCACGTTCTCCCAGGGATTCAAGACACCCACCGTGTCGTCCTTACAAACCCCATAGGATAATCTAAGTATGCCATCGGCCCCCAAGTCTCCTACCCCCTCAACTAGCACCGCCTATAACCGCACTGAGAATTGCTGGAAATGTGGGCAGCGAGGCCACCGAAGGTTCCAGTGCCAGAGACCTTCTAAACTTTTCTGCTCCTGGTGCGGTAAACCAGATACCCTAACGAGGGATTGCCCCTGTAAGAGGCCGGGAAACGCATCCGGCCGTCGAGATCTGTGAGGCATCCTCGACACCTGAAGGCCAGGGCCTCCACCCGCCGACTCCAACCTCCTGAGTGGTCCAAGTGGCTCCAACGGGTCCGGAACTTCTACGACCAGATGCCGAACCCCTCGCCGCGAGTATCCACCATAGATGCCCGTTTGTTCCTCCCAATAGTCATTAAGGGGAGACCGTTTAACGCCCTAATCGACACAAGCGCCGCTAAGTCCTATATAGGCAAAATTTTCCAGAGGTTCCTGAGTCAACAAGGTGTTGTCAACAAGCCACATCCCCCGGACCGTGTCCAGCTGGCTGATGGACAAATGATCACCACCCAGGGCCAATATGAATTCCCCATTTTTATCCAAGAGAACCCCTATGTGCTACAGGCCCATGTAGTGGACACCCTCTCCAGCGACGTGATTCTAGGACTCGACTTCCTAAGTAGGTTCGAAGCCGTCATACGCCCCGCCTCCCAGGTTATGACGCTAGGTTCAACGGAAGTCGTCCTGAATACTAGAAGGAACCCAGAAGGCGTCGCAAGTATTAAACCCTTGTCCGCCACCCAGGCCGAACAATTAGGCGAGTACCTGAAAGAGGAATTAGATAAATTCCCCTCGGCCAGCGGACCCACTACCTTGGTAGAACACCAGATCACCCTGAAAGAAGGCATGGGGCCCATCAAGCAGAGGTACTGCCCTCGAAACCCGGCGATGCAAGCCATCATCGACGAGGAGGTGGATAAGATGTTAGCAGACGGGATCATTGAACCCTCCAGCAGTTCTTTCAGCTCTCCTGTGGTCCTGGTAAAGAAACCTTCAGGTCAATATCGTGTCTGCATTGACTATAGGAAGGTGAACGAGGTCACCTGCGCCGACGCCTACCCTCTGCCCTTCATCGATGGGATTCTAAACAAGCTTCGTGGGGCCCGGTACATTAGTACTTTCGATTTAAAGCATGGCTATTGGCAAATCCGCCTTCACCGTCCCCGAAAGGGGATTGTATCAATTTAAAGTCCTCCCCTTCGGCCTCCAGGCCGCCCCGGCCACGTTCCAACGGTTCCTGGACAAGGTCATTGGTCCCGAGCTCGAGCCGCATGCCTTTTGCTACCTGGACGACATCATCGTCGTCAGCAAGTCGTTCCAGGATCATCTACGACATCTCCAGATGGTTTTTCAGAGACTTCGGTCCGCCGGCCTTCAGCTCCACCCGGAGAAGTGCAATTTCTGCCAGCCGGAGTTGAAATATCTGGAGCACGTTGTCAACCGGAACGGAATACAGACAGATCCCGAGAAAGTAGAAGCGATTTTGAAGATGGACAGCCCCCAGACGATAAAGGCTGTAAGGCGCTTTTTGGGTATGGCCTCGTGGTACCAAAAGTTCATCCCCGGGTTCGCCCAGATCGCATCCCCCCTGAACGAGCTACTCCGAAAAGGTAATAAGTTCAGATGGACGGAGAAACAACAAGAAGCCCTGGACGGGCTGAAGAGAGCCCTAACTTCAGCCCCGATTCTTGCCTGCCCCGATTTCTCCGTTCCCTTCGTCCTCCAGACGGACGCCAGCACCACTGGATTAGGAGCCGTCCTCACCCAGGTGCTGGAGAAACAAGAAAGAGTCATCGTCTATGCCAGCCGATCCCTAACCGAGGCGGAAGCTAAGTATTCTGCCACCGAGCTGGAGTGCCTGGCAGTCCTCTTCGCCATTAAGAAGTTTAAAGGCTACTTAGAGGGCTACCACTTTAAGGTAGTGACCGACCACCGTAGCCTAAGATGGCTGCGGAACCTGCCCAATCTCTCAGCACGTTTGGCCAGCTGGGCTTTGGAACTTCAGCAATACGACTTTGAAGTCGAATATCGCACAGGAGCCCTAAATCATGTAGCTGACGCGCTATCCCGAGCTCCAGGAGGCCCCAAAGACGACCTCTCCCCCATGGCCGTCCGGGAACCAGCCGCCCTATGTTCCTGGACGCGAAAAATGATTCGTCTAGTGCGAAGATTCCCTGCCAAGTATAATACTTGGAAACTAGAAAACGGAAATCTTTTTCGGAGTTTTCCAAATGTGAGTGAAGACCTGGCCGAAGGTTTTCATCCCGAATGGAAGCTGTGCGTCTCAAAGCCCCAACGACGCCGGGTCCTACAGGAATGCCACGATGATCCCACCGCAGGACACCTGGCGGTGACCAAGACGATAGCTAGAATGCAAAGATTGTACTATTGGCCAAGAATGCAGCAAGACGTTCACCGATATGTACGTTCTTGTCCAATTTGTCAAAAATACAAGCATCCACAGCAACTACCAGCTGGGAAAATGTTCTGGTCACGAGTTCGAGGTCCATGGGAAGCCATCAGCACAAACCTGATTGGCCCCCTCACTAGGTCCTCCAAAGGAAACGCGTGGCTTCTCGTTTTTCAGGACCGCTTCACAAAGTGGATTGAGGTCCATCCCCTTCGTACCGCTACCGCCAAAGCCGTGAGCCAAGCCCTGAAAGAGAGAATTATTTATCGATTTGGCACACCCAGAATCATAATTTCAGATAATGGACCCCAGTACATTAGCAAGTTATTCAAAGCATTGGCCAAAGAATACGGCATCCAGCACCGACTGACGCCGCCATATACGCCCCAGGCCAACCCGGTGGAGAGAGCTAACAAAGTAGTGGGAACCATCATCGCACAGTTACCCCGAGGGAAGCAGAAACAGTGGGATGCCTGGTTACCGGAGATAATGTTTGCCCTCAACACCTCCAAACATGAGTCTACAGGATTCACCCCAGCCCTTCTGAACCTGGGACGGGAGATGTTACCCCCACGCACACTACGTGGAGAAGCGGAGCCCAAATTCGACCCTGACGAAGAATCTCCGACCCCTGGACTGTATCGAGAACAGCTCCGGAAGCTAGAAGATGTAATGGAAATAGTAAGAAACAATCTGGCCAAGGCCTTTGCTAGGCAGAGCCACCTTTACAATCTGAGAAGACGAGAGTATCGGCCCCAGGTAGGCCACCAGGTGTTTAAGAGGGACAGGATACTGTCAGACGCCGCTCAAGGAATTTTGGCGAAGTTGACGGCCAAATACGCAGGGCTCTACGTCATCAAGAAGGTAATCTTCCCTGTAATAGTGGAACTCAGCAATCCCCAAACCGGAAGGGAAGTCGGCAGAGTCCACATCAAGGATATCAAGAAAGCCTTCCAGTAATTTTCCAGTCCACCTGCTAGAAATGTTTTTTCCAAAATTTACCCCGCACCTGTCGTGAAAACATTTCTAGAAATTTTTAGTAAACACCTGCAATCTTTCGGTTCTAGATAACTGTCCCTCCACTTACAAAGGACCGGAAAGGGTAGTAATTAGGACATCAAGTATATATAGGTCAGTCCAAGGTCCTGCCGTCATTATTCGAGTTATTCCTGAGTGAAATCAAGAATGCCACCAGTAAGAAATAAAGCAAACGTTCGGCCATCCAGCAGTTGGCCTTACAAGTTGAAGAGACCTCGTAAAGGTCAGAAAAAAATCCGCCCCTGGAACCCGGGTGCATACAACCCGCCGGAGATGCCGACCAGTGACCGATGGTCGCCTTTACCGAGGTGGAGTCCAGTCCCGGCTATGCTCTCACCTCTACCAGCTACACCAGAGAAGAAAGAGCCCGACAAGCCAAATCCTGTAGAAGGTCTCCAGGTGAGAATCCCGCTCTCTAAGCTCCGCCCTGACCTGGAGGCAGAACTCCCAAGAGTTGGCTCTGAAATTTAAGCGACTGTTCTCCGAGTCCTCGAAGGGCCTAGCCAGCACTCCAAAGAAGATGGAGGTTGAAGAACTACCCGCTGATCCAGGCACCCCTAGTGGGCCACCTATGCCCAAGACGCCCTCAACAACTTCCCCAATTATGAAGGCCTTCCTGGCCGAATGCGGCCTAGAGTGGAAACCGAACGAAGTCCCACCAGAACTTCAGCCAGAAAAGCTCTCCGAGGTGCCCGTGACCGACGCAGTGTTACCACTCGAGAGGGATGACCTCCTCGGCGAAGCGCTCGTCGAGCTGCAACAACGGCGGTTGCCTGAGCCAGAACTCTCGCCAGCCGTACTTCCGGAACTGCTACTGGAATCAAAATCCACGTCGACTCCAGCCACAGTACCCAGACGACGACTGGGGCGGCGTAATATTCGTATCAAATTGCCAGCCGGAAAAATGCTGCGAATAAAGAGGAAAGACGCCATCCAGCTAGGTCTAATCCGGGACAAACAATAAGCGGAAACAATTAAACAATCTAGGAGCTACATTTCTACACTCTCCAGGCACCTAGGGCACCGGGGATTGAAACCGCAATTCCCAAGTCTGTCCTGAAGACGCTCCAGGTGATTCCCTACGGTGTAGAATCGACCTCTTTGGAGAGGATGCCCACCAAACTTCCATCTCCTCCGAAGAGACCGGCATATGTAACGCTAAGCTTCCGTTTGATTGGAATAAATCGAATATTAAATAATATTTGCCAACTTAAACGTCGCGACCTCTAGCGTTATCAAGGGCCGCGGTGTGTTCCAGCAAGATAAGACAGCTTCGACCGTGATAACAGCGCGAGACAAAGGTATGACGTACGCCTCCTCCCCACTTAATGGCTTTACAAAGCATATAAAAGGACTTGCCCGGCTCATTTTAAAGAGAGAGATTATTATTTCCGAGACCTTTCTTCTGATAGATTGCCCTTCCAGAGAGTCTCTCCGTTGACTCTACCAGTACCTGGGGAACCGTTCCGAAGCTGAGTTCAAGTTAGTGGTTTCGCAAGAAACGCCTGACACGCCAGCAATATTTTCCTTGTAAGAACCCTACACCGAAAACAGTTTGTAATTCAGTAATAACTAACGTAATATTGAAATCCCAGCTTCCTTGCATTTTAAATTCACCGCCTTGCTATTCAAGCAGAATTAGAAGCTTCAAGCTACCTAAGTAGAATTTACCTGAATTAATCCTTGAGAATTGCAGCGGCCGTCTTGCTTGGGAACTCTGCGGACCGCACTCATAGCTTCGCCAAAGATTTCACCTGTAGGTGCCGAGGATTGTTAACCTCAAAAAGCACGCCGATTCGGAGTTTCGTTCTCCGAGCGAAGCCCCGTCGTGCGGCGAATTCCTCGGAGTATTTCACCAACGAACTGTAGTTACACGTATAGGGTGAGAAGTCGCGTTAACAGTTTTAATTTGTAATTTGTTTACAGAAGCCAGAAACCTCAAATCGGCAAATTTGACAGATTACACCGCGCCGCCAACAGCGGGCAGTTCAACGCCGATCGGGAAGCGCCGACAATTCTCGACGCTTTCGAAGCGGAGCTCCTAGGACGTCGGCAGACCCTGCCGGCACGGACGTGACGCGGGTTGCAGCAGCCGCAGAAACCGGCAACGTTATTTCAAGTCAAGAATGTTAATTTTGAGCAATATACATCTCATTTAATTAATTACACGAATATTTACTTATGTACGATAGTTATTTAGAATAAATTGTTGAACAGGATACTCCGGTGGTGTGTTTTGCTTATTTGAGGTATATCTGAGTGAACAGTTGAACCTATCTCCGATTTATGAGCTATTCCGTGGTAAATAAAATATTCCAACCCTTATAAGCAAGGGCGGATGTTACAGGTATACATGAAAGACACTCATAAGATAGATTTGTATATTAGCATGGTGCATTCAATTTTGAATGGGCTATTCCTGTTAAGTATTGTAGAGAGAAGTCTCATCTTGTTATGGCAGTTGTTAATTTTGGTATTAATATGAATTCACCATGTCAGTCTTTAATTCAAGTTAACTCCCAGGTATTTCACTGTTCTGTCCTTTGGGTTCCATAGAATTAGATTTCTATTAATAGTGACGAATTTTGGATAATTATATCTTCTGAGGGTGAAGATTTTAGCAGTGCATTTCGTGGGGTTTAAGGTGATGTTTCAGCTGTCAAACCAGTGTTGTAGTTCGTCTGTTGCGGTTTGGAGTGCTGATATTGCGTTATCTAGATCGTTGTCTTGAGTGATAATTGCGGTATCGTCAGAAAACATGGCCAGCGGGGATTGGAATGTCGTTCATAAATATGTTAAATAGCAAGGGGCCAAGGACGGATCCTTAAGGAACTTCTGCCATAATGTCCTTTGATTTAGAGGGGGTTGCGTTTACTTTACTTGAAAACGTACTTCCAGTAAGGAAATTCGAAGTTATGATAATGATGTGCTCAGAAATTTTCAGTTGGATCATTTTATGAAATAGGCCGTTGTGCCAGACCCAGTCAAAGGCCTGGGCAACGTCTAGGAATAATATAGTCGCGTATTGTTTGTTTTCAAAGCCTTTGGTGATAGTTTCGTTGGTTCGGATGAGCTGATGTACTGTTGAGTATTTGGATCTGAATCCAAACTGGAAGGGTGGAAGAATGGTGTGCTGAGATATATGGGCATCAAGGCGGCTGTAGATGATTTTCTTCAGTAGTTTCGATAAAGTACAAAGGAGGCTAATACGACGATACGAGGCTGGGTTGCTTTTACATTTCCCGGGTTTGTGAAAGTGCAGAACGTGTGCGTGTTTCCAGTTTCTAGGGAAATATCCGACCCATAGGCAGGCATTGAAAGGAGAGGTTAGATATGATAAGCATTTAAGTCGGAGATTTTTAAGAATTGCGTTTGTTATTATATCAGGTCCAGGAAATTTTTTATTAAGTAGGTGCTGAATTAATGATGCTATTTCTTCTGATGTTGTAATTTGAACGCTATCTGTCTTTAAGGGGAGGTGTTGTGGTATACTTGGTCGATGGAATTAGTAAAATCAATATTTTCATTGCTGGCTTCAAGAGTAAATACCTCTTCTAGGTGATTGCTCAGAACCTCACATTTTTCGTTGTCGCTGGAGTTAGAAAGTTGTTTACTTTTAGGATAGGTATCGTTGGTTTGTGGTTGGTAATTCGTTTTACTGCTCTCCACATTGTTGGATTTCCTATTTCTAGTTCGCCTATGTAGCGCCTATAGGAAATGATTCTGTAGTTTTCAATTTCCCATTTTACTTTTTTTCAAGTGAGGTAGCCGAGTTTGTGTTGCCACAATCTTCTGATCCCATGCTTCCGTCGAATTTGATTTTGAATGTAATATCATGGCAGTGCTTGCTGATTTATTGGTTTGTGATTGGTTTTGAGTGTAGCTATTCGAGCTGCTTTTTGGATCGATATTGTAAGATGTGACGGCACTTTCTACACCATCGGTACTGTATAGATTTTGAAAGGGTACTAGGTTTTTATTGAGTTGGAGTTTAAATATTTCCCAGTCGACTGGTCCATTGATTAGCCTCGGTGCATTTAACGTTAACAAAGGTTGATATTTAAACGTGACAATAACAGGTAAGTGGTCAGAATCTCATTCTGCTAGGACTTGCTGATATATAGGCTTTTTGTGTCCATTGTTGGATATAGGCTTCCTCAAGACGTTTTCAGTTCATCTTTTTCTGAAGAGTTGGAATCCAATTAATCGAGATTCTTTTTAGGTCATCACTCCATCGGGTATTCGTCTATTGCATTTGTGAGCTCTTGGTCTCTACTCGAGGACCTTCTTCATCCATCTGCCATTCTTCATTTGGCGTCGTGCCCACTTCCATTTTGTTCTTCTGATACGCTCTTTGATGTTGTCCACCTAAGTTCTTTCCATCGTTCTTTGCGTTACGCTTGACATTCTTGCAGGTGTTTTAGTGAAAGTTTTCGCACCGTATGTTAACACTGACAGGATAGCTTGAGTAACGCCTTCCGCTTCAAGCTCATCGCAACGCCAATTTTGAATATGTCTTATTTTTCCATATGCTGCCCATCCTAAAGTGATCCTTCAGGAAAGTTTGCATGTTTGATTGTCTTTGTCGATTCTTACCGCATGGCCCAGATATACATACTTGTCCACTACCTCCACACGTGTGTCTTCAACTTGTATCAGCTCGCTGGGAACCATGTTAGTCATCATCCTAGTTTGTGATGTCTACGTGTAGGCCGACTTCTTTCGTTGCGCGTTGCGGCTCTTAATGCTCGAGAACTTTAGTAAACAGCTTCTGCGAGATAGAGCTTCGATGCCTGACTCCTTGCTTCTTAAAATGGTAGAATCAAGATTTACAGTTGTTGTTGTGTTTTCGTCGGTATTCTTGACGATGTTGTACTATTTATAGTCGATGCTACACTCTAGCAACGCCCTAGGAATTACAGGTAGTTCGGAACAACAAATACCAAAACCAAGAGTAGACTATATCCAATTGTTTTCTCTGTGACAGTTGCAGATGGTCATTTCTACTGTATGCAAAGCAAAAACCGGCTTGCTCACTGGATCGATCAAATTCTAGTTAGCTTCAAATATACGTATATGTTACTATTCGGGTATAGAATTTGTGCAGATAGTTGAGCAAGTTAATAAGTCTGCAGTTTTCGAGGCTCGTTCTGTTTCTCTTTTTATGCAAGAAAGTCATTACTGGGTTTTTTCTGTTGTCAGGAATGTTTTGGACGTATAAGCATAGATTGAAAAGCCTTTGAATATTTTCCACGCGCATCTTTCCCCCTATTTTTATCTGCCGTCTTCCCCTAAAGCTTTTTTTTTTCTATTTGAGGGCATTATAAATTTCATCTCTAGATATGTCAAGAATATCTTCATATTCTTTATTTTTAACTATTTCTTGGAGATAATCTGTTGAATCCAAATTGGACTGGTTGTTGTATAAGGTTTCGTAAAATTTTCCTTTACACGTAATTGTGATTTGGCCGGATTTATTCTTTTTTCGTTCGAAAATCATTGTTATGTTATTGACAATTATAATTGACTATCTCCAAATCTGCTCTAATTATATTCACCTCTTTCGTAATTTGCCCAGCTAACTAAATTGATTTGTTCTCATTTTTATAATTAATTACGACTCTATATCTGCAAGGTTAAATCGCTACATCCAAATTCAGATTAATAATTTCCTAATTGGCTAATAATTATTAAAAATTCTAAATACACAATTATTTGTACCCACTCTGTATGCTACGTTATTTATCTGACGGGTATTTTCATGCGCGGTATTTGTACTTGACGTCACTCACAGAAATTCCAAGATGGTCGCCGGGTGTCGCAAAATTTGTAAACAACTCCGCGTTTTATATTAATTGTTTATGTCCACGCTGTGACCGCTGTTGCTATTCGAGAAAAATTTAAATAGGTAACAACAGAAATAGCAACAACTCAAAACAAGCTGCCGAATTTCAAAACAATTTTAATTGATAGTTTATGGTTTTATATGACGGTAAAACGATCCATAACTATCTCATATTCTGCCTACTGAATTGTCAAAGAAAACTCTCCTCATTTAAGCAATTGTAAAAGAACAGTTACAGGATTTTTGTCAAAGTAATTCCTTAACAGGGGCGGATTAGAGTTTTTAGAAGCAAATTAGATAGATATTAATGAAATTACATCGCGTCACAAAATAATTGACTTCTACTGACGCCGCGCGCCGAAAGTTGATTGCACAACTCACTCCAACAAACACATTCACTAAAGATTTTTAGCTTGCAGAATCTCTTCTAAGATGCTCCTCGGTGTACCTAAAGTCTCGCTGGACGTCCCACGATGCTCACGACAGGAAATCGTAACCAGCCGGCTGTTAGCAAGGCTCGAATCTGCTCTAATCTGCGCATCGATGTCGGCTTGCACTTTGGATCGCTTTTGAATGTATCTTAGTGACGCTGGAACCCCACTGTAGGGTTGGGCTGCACCACACGTTTACTGATCCATTAGGCGCCTGGACAGGCACTTACAAAATTGTCTGGACTCCGTAAAACCACTTTGAAATACTCTGGGATGCACTCTGACCAATTGATTCCTCGTTCTATCACTTGCCGAAGCTCACTACAATAGAAAAACTTTCACAAATTACCCTGGGCACACTCTTTCAATTATAACACTATTTTAGGTAAACTTGGGAATTTTTAATTGCACACAAATATCATTTATTGGGGAGCTCCCCAAAAACACAACTGACTCTTAAAAAAAACTGGCCCCCAACTTTTTTATGTTTTTGACGGTGTTTTATTCTAGTTGCATTAAATGCTAAGCCTACTTTGATTTTAATTTGTTTTTACACAAAAATAATGCTATTCTATAAACATCATACTGTCAATTATTTACAATATTTTATATTTAGGACAAATCTGAAATCTGAAAACATCATACTGTCAATTATTTACAATATTTTATATTTAGGACAAATCTGAAAGCTAAATTCTTACATCTTCTGTACATTTTTACAATAAATATGTGTATTGTTGGTAATGTTATAAATTATTAACAATTATTATTTTACGTATGAGGCTACTAATATGTGATCATATCAATCTGTTAATCAACGTTTTAATAAAGTGTGTTACGTTCAAAATTTACGGTCTGTGTAAAATTAACATAAATGTCCAGAAATTTTGTGAGGGTAGCTATTTTCAAATTAATTGATGACTTTTGTCATCGCTTTTTCGTTGACGACCGTCTGGTTATATAGCCTTCTGGTCTATATTAGTCTATTTAAATTTAATACTCAAAATTAGGAAATTTCTTAGATTTTTTTTAGAAAGACTGCTTGCAGTTTGTGGATATTTTAAATTCCTCCAAAATAGCAATTTTCCAAGCCGCATTGACGTGTGTAACATGCAGCCCCTGAAATTTATCTAAAAGCGCTAGGATTCAAGAATATTTCAGAAATAAACTCACTACAGGCCACCTTTTACCCTTTGGCCTCTTTCTTTGTGCCATCCGGTTAGTGCGTGTATCTTAGACTTGGGCTTTGATGGTATCCCACGAGGGAGATCTAGAAAAAGAATTCATTATTATTTTGAAGGTTACGTTCATCTATCTTGGACAAAACTACTACTACTGAACGCCTTTCACTATTACAATTATACTGGAGAAAAACCTTCTATCCCAACCCTGCAGCTTTGGAGGTAGCTTCGTCACCGAACCACATATCAGCACGTCTTGTGCCCTTATGCACACGTCGGATACCTGGTTACGGTTCTCATAGTGGTCAAGCCATTGCGAGTGTGCAGGTAGAACTATAAAAATACTTCTCGTAAGGTTTTTATAGTAGAATGTTACTCACTGATTGTAATTCAATTATAACCCGGTCGTTGCACAATAAACTGACTACAGTTTTGCTTGTTATATTGCCTTGTGTATGGAGAATTTTTTGTCACACGCTAGTTATTTTTAATGTTGCTGTTGTGGATCGGGGGTTGACAATTTTGAAGGAGGTCAGTTAGTTAACGTTCAACCCCTGTATGCGATTATGATATTGCAACAGAGTATTAAAGCTTTGTCTTAGTGAACAGCTAATACACACTTTTTAGGTGTAGCAAAAATATTCCGAAGCAAAAAGGTTTATGCGCAGAAAACTTGGTTCCTAAAGTAAATTAACTTCACATGCGAATACCAGCATCCGCACTCCATTTTCGCACGACTTCCATGTATGGTTGAGAAACGCGAGGTCGTGTAAGAAATTTCGATAAAAATCGTACACTAATTTATTTTTTAGGCAGTTTACTTGGACTTCATTTTGACAAGAAAACTGTAAACATACAAAAACAAATTTGACATTTACAACTAGTAAAATACGAGATGAAACTTAAAATAAAATCACGAATTATTACATGTATGTCAGAACAAAGGGGTAGTTCAGGGCGTGGCTACCTATAGTTTACACATTAAGTCAGATAAGCACAATTTATTGGTTGAAAACTAAAATGACTAATAAATGG
The DNA here is from genome assembly GCA_940337035.1 of Agriotes lineatus. Taxonomy (NCBI): domain Eukaryota; kingdom Metazoa; phylum Arthropoda; class Insecta; order Coleoptera; family Elateridae; genus Agriotes; species Agriotes lineatus. Next base: position 45,471 of record CALNHX010003945.1, on the reverse strand, counting down.
TGAAGCGAATATAACTTGTAATAAGGGTTGAAACGATAATGCTCCGGCGCCCTCAACGCCGTCCAACACCTTTGCTTTTCTATACCAGAATGCCCTAATCTCGGCAACGCTACTCATTTCCAGATTGTTTGGGTTTTGCAGGCGCCGTTCCATTCGATAGGAAATTGCCTATCGCCTTCCTTCTACGAACTCATTAAACAAAACGGTTCAAACTAAACATGACATAACTACAAAACAACTTATAGACGGAGACATTAGTCCAAATATCTTCGGCGCCGACATGTTCAATAAAATAAAATTAAAATAAAATGACAACACTACAAATACATTAAGATATATACCATTATCGATTTATACCCTTGATAATTCTTTTGGTATTTACGTAAGTGTGAACATTTGCCATTCCTATTTGCCACTTTTTGAACAATTCCGCAAATATTATGTGAGTGTTGGAACTGGTTGTATATAGTGTGAATAAACATAATCAGCAATTTACAAATTTTATATGTTGCTTTATGGAAACAATTATGTAGTTTGGAAATTTACACCAACAGCTGTAGGTTTGAACCGTCTCGAACCAAAGGCCTTTTTGTTCAACCCACCCCACCCTGCTCACGAGCTAGCTGATCGAACATTACTACGCCGCACGAGAATGCCGGGATCACAGTGTCTATTTTCATAAATAATTATTGAGCACTAGAAAGCATACATTTTAAATCAATTTTTCGAGTTCAAAGCTAGTGTAGGAGAAGAGCCAACGAGCAGTTTGATCAACCAGCAAAACGCTACAGTTTTTCTTTGCTTCTGCGGAAAGTGTGTACAACTCACTTCTAAATCTTCTCCGAGGAATGGTTGGGACATCTCGTTGACTTAGTTTGGTTTATTGGTTGCATAGAGCCTTAAGGGCCCTTTTAATTTTTTAGTAATCTTTGAATAATTTAACATATCCCCCCAACTAATAATTCTGGACGTGTTTGGGTGACTTTCCAGAAAACGAAATGTAAGGTCTACTGCAGTCTAAGTTATTGTTAGTTGACAGTACTACCATCTCTGTAAAATACAATTGGTGGATTTTTAAAAAGGGCAAATAACCCTTCTTAACCAGTGTTTATAAAAGATATGCTAGGTACCTCTTAAATTCATGCTTAGAGTTTAAGATAGATAAGACAGTAATAAAAAAATTCTCAAAAGACTCATTTAAATCCATGATTTTGCACTAAAATAAAGTTAGTAAAAATGGATTTCAAAATTCTTTGAAATTCCAAACAGTAATAATAATTTGCAAATCAACACATTGCTAACAACGCCTTTAGCGTAAAATTATAGAAAAAGCAGTTTGAATATTTTAAAGCAAATTTCAAAAAGGGTGCTACAGAAATAAAATTCCACAACATTTATTAGAGGAAGAAGCCGCGGAGTAGCCAAAAAACGATTTTTGCAAACTGAATTATTTATAACGCTTTTTATTAACCAAGTTAGCGTGATTCATGCATATCCTGGGAGAAGCAGGTCGGCTTGTGACGGTAAGCTCTCGTTCCGGTTTAGAGTTCCGGTTGATCGATAGGGGTAGGACAGGTTTAGTCCATTAGTATCCTGTTACGGAGCCCAAGCACAGACAAATCACATTAATTATAATATTGCTATTGCGGTTTTGGCACACTCGATTTTCTCAAGCCGCTTATGACATCGGCGTTGCAGGCTTAACTACCCGAACATTGAATTTCAGACGCGTGAGGGAAGATCCATCCGCTAGCTTAATATTGTGCAGAAGAATCCGCGAGTTCCATGGTTACTAATCGTATCGCTTTCAGCTCATATGATTGCTAATATGAGTTCTCTACCCGTGACGATTAAAGTTGCTGTGGAAACGGTTTACATAAATTCTGGCGTTGGTTTGGAAATAGTAGCCCCAAATATAAGACTCGGAGTAAACGGTATAAACTATAATTTTCCAGGCAACTTTTGTCAACTACAATACAGGGTGATTTGTAAGTTGATTCTTTCCGTTTGCTAGAAAACAAAGCTAAAACATAAGCATTTTTTTCTTTTACCACTTCTAAATATCAAACCCAATGGAGGTACAGGGTGTTAAAATTTCAAATTAAAAACTAAGCTTTGGCGCAAAGGCGGCTAGATAATTTTATTTTTGTTAATCTCTGTTGTCAAGCAATGCCCTGTCAACTAGTTTTGAATTGTAATTTTATTAATGTTATTGCTACAATAATGGCTCATGTTTAGGAAAATAATGAATTATTGAATATGCTTATTATTTACTGTGTCGTCAAAATACCGCTGCCACATCGCTCTTATACGCGGAACGTATGTGTAGAAGCAAATAGTGATAATTTTGAACATATCATTTATTTACAATACAACAAGTGACGGAAAAGATGATGAAAAAAGGAAAGGCAGTATATGTATGCTTCATCGATTTAAAAAAAGCATTTGACAAAGTTAGTAGAGAAAGTATATGGGAAAGTTTCAAGAAAAAAGAAGTAGAAGAAGATCTCATAGAAGTTATAAAAAGTGTATACGTGAACACTAATAACCAAGTGAGAATGCAGAATAGAATGTCAGACATATTTAAAAATAACGAAGGAGTAAGGCAAGGCGGAGTACTAAGTCCTCTATTATTCTTATGTGCGATGGATGAAGTGATAAAAGAGTGTGCGACGAGAATGGCAAAATGTGTATTGGGCTATAAAAACATGCTACCAATAAATGTAGAAGCGTGTGCTTTCGCAGACGATGTTGTTTTAATTGCCAAATCTGAAAAAGACCTAGAGAAAAACTTAAAAGTGTGGATTGAAGTGCTAGCCAAATTTAATTTAGAAGTGAACATGGACAAAACAAAAGTGATGGCTATAACAACTAGTGAGTCTGAAGTAAAAGTGGAAGTTGAAGGTACAGCTATCGAGCAAGTGAGGGAATTTAAATATCTAGGAGCTACCATTAGTTGCAATGGAACAAACGAAGCCGAAATAAGCAGCCGCATACAATCAGCAACTCGGGTGTATCATGCTTTATACAGAAACTTTCTGAGCAATAGACAAATTACTACGAAAACAAAGATCATAGTGTACAATACTATATATTTACCCACAATCCTGTATGGCAGCGAAAATTGGGTAGTAAATGAAAGACACAAGAAGAGACTGCAGGCCGCTGAAATGAAATATTTACGGAAAGTACTCGGACTGAAGAGAATAGACAAAAGACGGAATGAACACATCAGAAGAGAATTAAATTTACAATCACTAGAAGAAAAACGAGAAGAAAAGAAGTTGGAATGGGTAGGACATCTCATAAGAATGACAAGTGACAGACAAGTGAAAAAGGTATGGGAGACGAGAGCAGTAGGAAAGAATAGAAGGGGAAGACCCAGGAAAACGTGGAGTGAGAGTGTAGAAGAAATATTGCGAAAGCGAGGTATGGAATGGAATAAAGCTAAAGTCAAGGCAAGAGATAGAAAAGAATGGCGTAGATTTGTCAAGAAACAGCAGGAAAACGAGTAGAGGGAGCTAATCCTTGACACCCCCACGGGTACAAGAGGAACCGGATTATGTATGTATGTATCATTTAAGTTAGATTAAGTTTACTCTAATTTTTGTTAAGGAATTTTAGTTCTTAATTTGAAACTTTAACACCCTGTACCTCCGTTAGTTTTTATATTTCGCAAAAGTGGCAAATAAAAAAATGCTTGTTTTTTAGCTTTATATCCTGGTAAACGAAAAGAATCGACTTAAAAATTACCCTGTTTATAAAAAGCGTGCTCGAAATGAAAGTAGCACTCATTGCAGAAATGATGAAATGTTAAAAACAATATCTAACACACCTAGGTTGTTTTTTGCAGTTGACGAGCCGCTAGCCGCCGTGACACCATAGTTCGGCGGGTTCAATCAGGTAGCATGTAATTAGCATTATTAATCAAACTCTTGTAACTGTATTTGCTGTAAATGCAATATCGCTTGGCCGATGCTATCAATAACCAAATTAATTTATCTGTGCTGGCCTAATTTATGTGTATTTGCTGTAAACGCAGTATCGCTTGGCCGACGCTATCAATATCCAAATTCATTCATCTGTCCTGGCCTAATCTATGTGTATTTACTGTAAACGCAGTATCGCTTGGCCGATGCTATCAATATTCAAATTAATTCATCTATGCCGGCCTAATTTATGTGTACTTGCTGTAAACGCAGTATCGCTTGGCCGACGCTATTAATAACCAATTTTATGTAATGATTTAATTATAGTTAGAGTTAAAGCGTCTCCCAGCTGGGCTATATGGTTTAGTCCATGTTTGTTTGTTTACCTTTCTGTGTATCTCTAATTTATGTGTGTGAGACCAATAAACAGGTATTTTGAATGAGGCCTTATGATTTACGACAAATTTGTGCATGCCCACTTTCAGGTTACTGTGTAAAGATATATGTACGGCGGCACCTGAGTGTTTAAGCGTCACAGGTAAGTTGGCAACGCTTCCCGCTGCTGAAGGTCATGAGGTTGCTTCTATTTTCCATTCCCGTTAAGCTTTGAATTTCGCCAAGGTGATAAGTTAGAAGGTAGACTCTTCTGATTTCTCGGTTTTACTCTGGGTCTATCCTTGTATTTTCATTTATGTCAATGAAACCGGGTGGCGCCTTACTTAATTGTATCGATTTTTACCGCCCCTTTGGCCGTTGCCGGTAGGTAATCTTGTGAGAGACCCTCTCTCGCTCCACTAATGGCTAGTCGGCATTATCTTGTTGCGGGTTGGGTAGTGGCTCTAGGTGAGTCATTGTCTCGATTATATATCGTCCGAGACGGCCGTTTAGTTTTTGTATGTGCCGGCGCGGTGTAGTAAAGGTCGATTTAGACCGTAACAAGTCAGCCCTTAGAACAGCTTACCAATTTGATATTGCGATCTTTTCTCGGAATTTTATATCGTTTTCTTATCGGAAGTGATTAGAGAAACCCTCATATTGTCCCTCGAGCTCCGGCGCCTTGTAAATCAGTAAATTGTATATGAGCTCTTTCTATATTAACTTTTCGTATCCCGATGAAGCCCTGGAAGGAACCTCCCTTTACAATGCGTATAGATGGACGCCGAATGTTTGTAGCCAAACTATTTTTTAATATGTAATCAGTAGTCATATTCAAGAACGCATTGAGAGATCTGGAGCAAGAAATTTTACTCAACGGTAAAAAGCTGAACAACATCCGATCCGCATATGACAATAGCATATTTGCAGACTCTATAGAAGCATTACAATTACTCCTAAACAAAATCAGTACTGTAAGTGAAGCGTATTGCCTCCAGCTGAATCTATAGAAAACAAAATTTATGGTAATCAACAAATGTAACAACGATGACAACAACTTGATGCTGAAAGATGCACCAGAAAAGAAAGTATACCTACCTCGGTACCTTGATAAATACAAAATGGAATCAGGCTGTTGAAATAAAAACTCGCATTGAAAAGCCAAAACAGCCTTCACTAAAATTAGCCCAGTATTACGAAACCATGGCCGGAAAATTATGACAAAATTAAGACTAGTTAAGTGCTTTGTACTTTGTAGCGGTGCTTTTTAAATGCTACCTGATTCTATTATTTAATTTAATTTATTTTAGCTTTGTTTATAACTAATTATCGGCTGCTAGCTCACTGTCGGCATCTGAGACCACACTCAGGGCGATTCAGGCTACTGCATTGGGGCTATGGGAAACAGCAATAAATAAAAAGCCTTTACGCTTAACAATTTATGAAAAACACCAGTTACCGCATACATATTATTAAATCGGCCCTAATTCCCTAATCGTTAGCTGATATTACACTAATCTACTTAATTAAGGGTTAGTAATCTACTTTTATGTTATATTAGTTCTTAAATATAGGCACTAACCACTGTATTGTACACTTAGCTCGTTCACGGTGGCGTTGCTGAGATTTAAAATGCTGGGCTCGGGCGACGATGGCCGAAAAATGTGTGGATTTGCCGGTAGCGTCCACCCTTGGCGTCTTTGCAGGTTACACTCTAATTTTGCTGCCAATTAGTTCCATGGACCAAAATGGGCTATTGTCACTGCTCCAATTTTTTCACCTTATTACACTGGTTTCGTTTTCCTTCGCGTCGAAACGAAGAATCTTGCAGGTGAACAAAATAACGCTCACACCTCACAAGGGATGCCAGCTTCTACCCTTTGACCTCTCTCATCTGCTGCTTTCACCCTTGTCCTCTGCAACCCCCGAAGGCCGACCAGCGCACAATTCAAGGTCACCGAGCTACGCGCACGCACACACGACTTAAATATAGACTATAATAGACACAAAAATATTGTAGTTATATTTGATGAACCGTACCCATTACAACTTTTGGTGTTATTGTATGGCTATGCCAAATAATACTCAGAATATCATGGAGAGAACACACAACTAATGCAGAAGTTATCGAAATAAGTAGAAGAGTGCAGGTCCTAGCTCCCGTTGGATAGAGGAAACTTGAATATCTCGGCCACATCATGTTTAACTCAGAAAGATTGTAATACTCCACCCTTCTTATAAGGGTATTTTAAATTTAACCACGGGATAACTCAAAGTCGAAGAGGGTTCGATGCACTCGAGTATAAATCAATTCAGCAACAACAATTTGTCAGTAATAAGTCAATATAATGTATATAAATGCATTACAAATAATAGAAACTGAACTGTATATTACAAAATAAGAAAAATACAATTTCCTGGTGGCTCCACGTCGAAATTTGTCTCCAGTGTAGGCAGCCCAACAATCGCTTCTGCGGGGAAGGTTACGTTTCTTAGAGTCGCCGGTCTCCGCCATGACAGCGTGTAACACCTTCTGCGTCGATTGGCGAAAGGCCCCCGCTTGGAGCCGATCGATGTCGAAAGCCCAAAATTGAGTTTGAATGCGTTTTCCTTCTGCGGACTTGACGGATTAAAATATATAGCCAATTCTTACCTGGAATACGTTTCTTTTAATACTTAATGCGGGGTATTCCTCCAGAAGTCGAAGGCTTCCTCAGACGGACGTAGCGGGTAGACGGTAGCCCTCAAATTCCAGGTACGTAAGTGGTTTTTCGTCTTCTGCAGGTAGAGCGATGCGCTTTATCGAAAGGCCTGACTAGCGCGATAAGAAGGCCAGCTGCCCCGGGTCGTTGCTACGACTTTGTTTACGCCTGATTTGAATTTTCGGACTGAGGGCGTTGCTTTGAGGACTTGCAAATCGGGCGGCGGCTTCCAGCGGGGTATGTATTGTGAATCACACAAAATTAATCTTTGCAGGGATCGAACGACCTTTATATACTACGAATAAAATAAGATTTCGCAGTCAACGAGGATACAGGAATGTTCGGATGCGGGGATTGTAAAATATTTCAAGATTACAACAACGTGTGCTGGATCCTGGAATATTTCGAGTTTGAACGCCACACTACTAACCAGAGTTTACCGACATGATAGAGCGGCGTTCAGTTCGGGTTATTTATAGCGGGTATGAATTATCTTGATCTTGCAAACAGTTCCTAAACGACAAAATGACGGTAGGAAATGCAGCCAGATTAGATAACGGATCAGGTTAGCTATCTTCTTATCGGATGAAGATCGGTCAAACAGAGCGGCAGCTGGGCGATTGGAACAGGAAGGGAGAGTCGCTTGCGCGCCGCTTTATCGTAATTTGCGACATCGGATGCCAAATGATACCTTTTCTTAGCTTCTTGAATTGCGCCCCTCGCTCGCTGAAAGCGCTGATTAGGGTGTCGAAGGTTCTAGAGTTGTTCGTGTTAATTGTTCCTTGTTTCTTTTGCAAGGCTGGCAGGTTCTTTGTTCTGAAGGAATGAGATCATTCTGCGCGGGGGTGACCATCGTTTTTACCGCGCGTTTCTAAATTAATTGGCATCAAGCTGTGAACCACAACTAACGTGCAAGTTTTTGTCGCTCCCGGGCCGCGTGTGCTTGCGGTCCGGGATGCGTTCTGTGAACGCAGTGTAGTTTCGTGTCCAAGTTATGCGAACCTTGTGATCTTCACGCAATTAAATTTTGATTTGAAGTTCAGCTGAGACCCCGATAATAGTTGGTTGACTGCAACTCAAAGTTTTCGGTAGCGCGGGCTAAGGGCGATGTTTCGTTAAGCGGTTTCAAATTATTGGCGAGGCGCCTTCTATCGGCTTTTGCCCTCCAGCAAGGAGTGGAAAAGCAAGTTGCACCCTTTTGCACATTCAACAAAGGTGTCCTCATAAGCCTACAATACTTTTCATATCAGTGGAAAAAGTTTCGGCAAATCTGTTGCGAATTTCTTTGAAGCCGTGTTAAAGTTGAAGTTACCCGTCGCCCGCCGCTGGCTGCCATCCTTCTTGGTGGGGTAAACCGACCCTCTGGCCCTCCGCACCGAATTGGCCCCTGTACAACCCTTTCGTTCCCATTTGGGGAGCCCGCTACACCTCTGCAACGTCTCACCGGCCTTCGCCGAGGCGGAGTTCGTAACTATCGCCAACCCCAAATAACGTGCTTACAGCTATCAGGTAGGAGCTATGTATTACTCCAATTGTGTTCTTGTGCCTAATTAAGTTGCGACTATATTTGTTATGTGTTTTCCGGGAGTTCGTAAATATTGCGCCCATTCACTTAAAGCTTAAGTTTATCTTTTGACTTGCTTGTTGTTAACCAGGGGCTTCACCCCTGTTATCTATTTCGTTTTGTCCGTTGTGTAACCACATATTTAGACCATAAGGTAATTTTGCGTGGGAGCCCCTTTTTATATTCATGTAGGGTGTGTCTTTTCTTTTTTATTAAGCTTGAATTCACTTCCGGGTGATTATTATCAATGTAAAGATTTGTGTAAACTTTAATTCTTTAAATAATAAAAACATTAAAGTCAATTTGATTATTTGTTGAGTTCTGAACCCCTTCTGGGTCATTAATTAATCCAGTGTGGCAAAGGCCGAGTGTAATTTGCAATGTAAAGCTGAAAGTACGCCTTTTTGATAAGCAAGCCCCAAGCCCTGGGCCATTCAGTGTTCTTTTGTTATTCTTTAGTAACGGTGGCCTTGAAGGTAAGTGATTTAACGACAAGGTCACCCGGCTACTCGGAGGAGGCTTGGTGAACAACAGGCGGAGGTGTTCAGCAACGTACTTGGAGGACTTCTACATAGGCTACGTGTTTTGTTCTTGGTTCTAGACACGTCAGCCACTCCTAATCAGAACCAAGTGGCGCTCAGGCATTTCTTTTCTGTTAAGCAAGCTTTAGGGTAAGTGCCGCCGGTTTTTCTTTGAGCTTTCGAACCACGCCTTCCCGACTGAGTTAAGTGCGAGTAACCGGAGCAACAAAATCTGCTCCAGCACATTAAGATCTGTGTTCTTTTTAGTAAAGCCGGCGAACCCTGTAGTTTGTACCCGTTTTTGAACAATCAATACGACCTATGTCGATCTGATGAATTAATACCGTAACAGGTTCTCCACCTGCACATCCACAAATCCTTGATGCGTCGGCGGATCGACGTTTTGGAAACTGCGGTATCAGCATCTCTGGTCATCAAGTATTGAAGTGGCGGAGGAGGAAAAGGGGGCAAGACAAGATAATAATAGATTTATACTTGCTGTTTAATTTTACTTATACGGCGGCAACAATCCCATTTGACGGGCTGTGTCTCGGAAAACTCTCAAAAATTTTCCGGAAGGCAATTTCAGGCGGAAGCGGCGTTGCTTCTCCCTCCGTCTAGTTTTGCGCGAGGGCGGTTGTCGGGCTTCCGTTTCGATCGGTGGTTGGAAAAGAATTTCCGGAAGCACTTCGGGTGATAATTCCGGTTCTGGGAGCTGGAGTTGCGGCAACTCGTCTAGGACTGAGGCGAGGGCGTCGCCTTCAGCAAGGGAAACCAAATCTCCGCTTACGGGCATTTGAGCGGGGGCTTCCAGTTTAAGTTCAGGCGGAATGCCTGGTAATTCCCACCAAGGGCCGCATTCAGCCAGGATGGCTCTCATGAGGGGCGAGGGTGTGTCTGGCGTCTCCGGGAGTCCTAGAGGGGTGTAGGGCCATAGAGGCTCGCCGACAAACTCCGTACTTGGGGTAGTTTGGAACAGGGGCGTTGCTTGCTGTACGGATGGAGATTTTCCAAACAAACGCTCCTCCATCTTCTGGGATAAATCAAGGGGCGACGGTCGCGCATCGATTTTATTTCGGACCGGAGGCATCTTCTATTGGTTTGAAAGTAAGTCGGACGATGACACATGGTTTGAAGATAAGCTCTTATATAGGCCCAACCCTGTTATCACCCCTTCTATGGGATTACAGGTAGAAATAGTCGTTGTTGACGAACCTTTTACACATCTGGACCCAGGGAAAAATATTCTAGAAACCAGATTGGGGCAGGTGCGAAGGTATAATTTCGGGTGATCTCTTGAGATATTCGAGAACGGAAATTTCCAAAATTTCTGGCAATGGCGTGAATGCCACTTCACAGGGTGCATTTGACTGCACAATCAAAACTCTGAGATTCCTACTAGACGCATACAGAGGTTGCGGTTTAAACTTGCATTCTAAGAACTTCAGGACTAGGGCAAGTGATTTGCCTTTCCTAGAGCGAACGTACTTTCTTATATGCCCTTATGCGAATGTAGCGTTCGGGATTCGTTGGATTGGTTAAGATAAATCCACGTTGCAAGATGATACAAAGCTGTGGTTTTAGTCCAACATCTTGTCAACGTTCATGCACACATGCACAACTACGCTACTGAAGAGTGTAGGTGTTGCGGCGTCGGTGTAACTTCAGGTGGTGCATTTGCTTCATTAAAACATTCTAGAGGAAACAAGCTTTCTTGTAGGCACTTGGGCGAAATGCTCGCTCTGGATTTGTTTAATGAATGCACACAAAATCGGGTTCCTGTGTAACGTTTCGCTTGTGAATCTAAATTCTAAAGATACTTGAAACGTATTGGGAATTTAATTCGCCGCCTTATCAAACGTTTGCATCTCAAGACCGCGCTAAGAAGCGATAGCGCGGGCCGGTTGCCGATGCGCAAGAAGCCACGTTTGCGCGTAGGAGTGTTTCCCCCGCCGCCAGAGTGGGGAGCACGGGCGCCGACAAGGAGCCGCTGAAACGTATAAAAACGAACACCCGACAGCTCCTAGTCAGATTCTATTCCCGAGTCCTCTCCTAAACTCCTCCTGATCCACCCGGAGCGATCACTCCCTTGCTTTGGTATGGTTACTGTCTTAGCAAGGGAGAAATCGCCTAAATAAAAGTTCTTGCGGGTTTGGTATGGTTACTGTCTTCCTGCAAGAACAGCCCGATAACCTAGAGATCCTTATCAAACCCGTTCCCGAACCGTCATTAATTTAAAGGCCGAAACCGTGGCTACTAATTAGCTTTCCCCGTATCCCTTGTAACCGAACCGATGTTAGTTAAAGGCCGAAACCGCGGAATTTGTAACTAACATTCCTGTAATCCGCTGAACGAGATCACCGGCGCCGTCCCGTCCGTGATCATTTGAGTTCCGAGGCGTATTCCATTTGCGTTTTCGAAAACCGTATTTCAACCGTATTAACTCGCCCGAATTGTGAGGCACCAGGAAGTCATCAACAGCCCGCCGCCGCCAGGCTGGACGCATACAGAGATTATGCGATAAGGGACCTGCCTGTAAGGGTCACCGCCAGCATCCTGTGAGCGTTCCTGACGCCCTCCGAGAGAGATCTCCGCACTGCCGCAATCCAGTCGAAGCCGCAAATTCGCTTGAATAGCGAATTTCCCGAGAGTCCGACCGCTGCATCGTTTCGAGCCGCGAAAGCCGGCAAATCGCCTGCCGGCCCCCGGTCCAGTTTGGCTCACCGAACACGAACTCCTGCAGCTTCCTACGCCGGCAGGTATGTTCTTGAAACACCATTTCTAATCCGAAGTGCTCGCAGCAGCTAGCCATTGTAAACAAATATCTCCTGGTGCATGCGACCAACGACCTCCTCTGACCGATAAAAAGCCGCTGCGAGGACAGCCGACTCCGCTACATCTTCGGGGACACCGACGCGCGCATCAAAGGCGTATTCGACGTGCTTGCCCTTCACCTGGACAATTTGGATTGCGGCGCTGCTGACGAGCCTGAGCAACCCCCTGTTGACGCAACTACCCCCTGTTCGTAATATACAGTGTGTTCTATTAAGTTCGCTTTCAATGTACATAGTTAAAGACAGTATATTTTATTTTTATTATTTATCCTGTGTTATTTATTGATCTACGCTATATCAGAGCAATTTGAACGTATTCTCCGGCTTAGAGCATACCTGAGGCAATAAGGCCAATTAAAATATTCCTAAACAAAGGCGGGCCGTTACACCTGGTAAATACAAAATACTGGGGTTTTCAGTCTTGTATTCCTAAGGGAAATTTACAGATCTGAAGCATCATCGCGGTTTCGACATGCATTCTGGTCATACTGGATATCACGGAACGGAAGTACCATCGTGGTATCGACAGCTGGGCGATTGGAACAGGAAGGAAGTATCGCTTGGGCACCGCTTTATCGTAATTTGCGACATCGGATACCGATCGGCTTATCATCGGCTAGATCCGTAACGTTTAAGAAGCGCGCTGAATTTAATTCAAATGGTTTTTGAGTATTCCTAAGATTTAATTTTAGGGCGAAACGTTACAAGATGTGGACTACTAAAGCTAGTATTGCAGGGGCAAGGTGGATCGTCAAAAGGTCCCTGGAAAAAAAAAAGAATATTATTGCTCAAAAAGTTGAAGAACATGGTGTAATGTTACTATAATGGTGCTGTTTCGAGCAGCGATGAACAAAGGAATAGCTTTGTGGATCGCCAACCTCCGATAATTTTTTCTGAATTTTTATTCCGTCGGCTTTTTTTACTTCCTTTTACAATAAAGGAAGTACTGGATTTACCCCAAAAATTCGAAATTGAGTTTTCAACAGATCTTCACGTTTTAGAGTCCCCTGATCCCAAAAAACATATTTTTCTTCATTGGTCTGTGTGACTGTCTGTATGTCTGTCTGCCTGTGTGTCTGTCTGTCTGTGTGTCTGTCTGTCTGTGAACAGAATATCTCAAAAACGAAAAGCGGTATGGCGTTGAAACTTCATATATAAGTTTTCTGTACTATGTATATGAGACAGCAAGCTTTTGAAAAAAATCGCATAATCGGAAGTAGGTGTTTACTCTTGTGATTTTTCAGTTTTTTTTAATTTTTTCAAAAACCGCTCTAACGATTTTTTTTAAACTTTACATTTTTATTAAATTTTGAATGTGTATTGATGTAAGATAGGTGATTTTCCAGTTGAATACTTCTAAAATGTGTTTCATTTATTTTCTTGTCTATTTCTTTTATTAACTCTTATTTTAAATAGAACACCCGGTATATTATTAAATTTTTGAATTCAGCTTAAAATTCTAGAGAAAATTTTTCTCTTTAACTAACGCTCTATTTTGTACCGTTTTTGCAGAATTTGTAATTTTTGAAAATTTTTGAAAAATGCTTAAAACATTTTAAATCAAATTTTTGGCTAATTATAAGATCACTGTAAAAGGAAGTTGTGTGCGTGTATCACACCAGATTTTTTCGTTGATGTTTCTAGAGTAATTACTAGCGATTTTGCATAAGCTGCTTTAAAAAAGCATATTTTTTATTCAAACACTCAATTACTCTAGAATTTCTATATGAGTAGGGCATCATAATTAATAATAGTATATTTTACAGCAAGAGATGAAACATCGGTTATTACGGTATAATCATACTTATTTTTGTATTAAATGCTGTTACGGTTCAAAATTCATTTTTAGCTATTTGCCCTAATCTCGGTTAAAATTAACTTTTCACTATGGGTTTCTTCAGGTATGATTTTCCCTGCATTATCTTTGAGCATTCAGATTGTCTGGCAGTTTTATTGCAAGCTAAGTAAGCCATTCGGTCGATATTATGGGTCCAAATGCCCCTGCAGTGTAGACTTCACCTCATGCATTTCGAGTTGCATTTTCGCTTTCTCCCAAAATTTGATTTTTGGTTTATCAGTTTTTGGAAACCATCTTGACATTCCTCCATCCTGTGCTGCAAGAGCTAGGTGCTTCGAAATTTACGTTTTGATGACGTACCTTAATCCGGCTTTTTCGTTGGCATCCTAATTTGGAATTGTGCCGTTTTGTGTCGTGAACTCCATGGAAGTTCGGAATTGGGCTTTGTGAATTGCATTTTTGGCGAATTCCAGCCCGAATATTGTTTGGGGATTCCGCTCTAGCAAGGCACATGTTTTCACTTTCGCGTTGAATAGCCGTAGAAACCTGAAACGGGTAGGTGAATAATTTGGACTTATTCGGTGTGTCTCCATGGCTATTTGCCTTTCAGATTTTACTCGACGGTAGAGTGCCTGTCGAATTTTCCTTGTTGGGAGCAAGGCTACCGAGCTAATCCTCCTGGGAACGCAGCTGTCGCCGTGTGGTCACGTAACCGCCAGCCTGGTGATGCCTTTCGCTGACTGTGGCCCCTTCAGCTACCTGGTGATCGTTTGGCCTCCTCGTAGTCCTTAGCCCCCCTTCCTGTTTTTAACATCTGCAGCGGAAGAGAAGTCCACTGCCAAAGGTCTGTCAGTTTAATATTTCCGTTTCGAACTGTCGGGCTACAGGTGCCCCCTTGGGCCGTTTGCGTGGCAACGCTGCAAGGTGCTCGATAGACTCGCGTTTGTTATATTGTGTGTTTTTAAAGCTATGAACTCACCTGCATGAATATGATGTATTTTGCCTTCAGCAAATCAGTTTTAGCGGTAGTTCTTCTGCAGAGTAAATAGCCGATTAGGTCATTTAGGCCAAAGTGCCTTTGAATTCGGGCTAGTTTTATCGGAATTGTGGTGTATCCGAACTCGGGCTAATGAGTAACGGAATTATATCCGCATTGTGAAGCCAAGTGCACGAAGGTTTATCCTTTCAGATTTTAAGTGTTATTTATTACACCGTTGAATTAGGCTGCCCTTTGTCGCCCAGCCTTGCATGGATTTATTGTTAATGCTCGCACCTCGGCCGTTTTAATGCAGAGTATATTGCATTACCCGCGAAATCGCTTCGTGGTACCTTCGCAAGATCTTGTCGGTCCTCGACGAGGCTAATAGGAATTGATCATTAATTACGAGAGAAACCTTGCATACAGAGTGTTCAGTTAAATTCAACCTACCTACTAAATTTACCTTTCAATTTAATAATTACGCCGAAGCCACGATGTTTCCGAGATCTTTTCAAGTGCTTATTTAGTAATGCATTTGGCCAAATTTAATATCAATCCTGTAATCTTTTTAATACTGTTAATTAGCTCTATATACATACTGTGTGAAATTTTATTAATTCTGGGCCCGCCCGCTAACTTCGCTTGATGCCCTTGTATATGTAACTTTCTGTACTGTGGTGATTTTAGCCTCAAGCCACCCTTGATATTTATTGAACTGTGATATGGTCTCCTTATTGAGATATTGTGTGGAATATTCCGTAGTAATTGTTGTGTAAAATACTTGTGGATTCCCATTTACTATTTGCTTATTATACTGAATCGTTACTAGGCCAGTGAATTTTATTTATGCTCCCTTGCCGTACCTCTTTTTCAGGAAGTGTTTGGTAGCGCATCTTATCGTATGCCTATATGTGCGATTAGCAAAGAGCTGGGTTAGCTGCTACCTGGCGCCCATTTATTTTATTTTCAGCTGAAGCTTTGAGTCTCTGATTTTAACCCACGCCCTCCTCTGGCTGAGAAGCCGGCCGCTTTTGCTTACCTCACAAAGATGGCCATTAAATTTCAAAAATCGATTTTAAAGTATCGATTTACCCCAGAAGAACAATTTTATGCACATCATGGCACCCTGGATGAAAACAAAATTTTACTTGAAAAATTCTTCGAATTGCTAAAAAAGAATTGAAGTACCCTAACATACAAATAATTTTATTACCTATTCTAAAAGTGTAAAAACATACATGGTGTTATATTTGAGATAAGAAAGTTAGGGTCACTTCCGGCTAACCCGGAAATGATAAAAACATCTTAATTTGCGTTAAATTGTTGAGCACTATGTATATATCATTCGCTTCAAATTTTGTTCGATTAGCTTAATAAGTAACGAAAAAGCGGTGGGTGCAACTACTTACGTTGTCACCCTGTATACCTACTATCCTACAACCAATAAAAATGGGTTTTTGATTGATTTTAATGTGAGAAGTGTCACTTTTTTACACAGTTTAGATTACCATGAAGATGCACCAGCACCAGACGAGCAAATTGAAGAAACTCCACATTCAGAAGCGAATTATGAAAATAACGCTGCTGAAGACATTAGCGAAAACGATTCCGAGTGTGCAAAATTAGAGACTTGTGCAGTTTTTTACGTTGGCGGTTATGTTGTTCATAAAACTCTAAAGCGCTTTAACTGTAAACAGTGTGTCAATATGTGTAGCAGTGATACTTCAATAAGTAAAGCTGACCTTTTTTTGGTTCAAAAAGACTATGCTGCTGGAGAAGTTATTGCTCATCTGAAAGTACCATCTAATATTATAATAAAAGTAGTGACAATAGTACTTAAGCACTTTGAAGACTATTTTAAAAATAAACAATCGTGCACAAGTTTCAACACAATACTTCTTGTAACTAGTTTAGATAAACTGAAAAGTTCAGTGCCAGAGTGGCTGCTAGAGGAAGATGGGTGTTATGAACACAAATTGCTTTTAATTCAACATTCAATTAAGTGTAAACTGTATAAATGCCTTAAATGGATGTCACAAGATTTAAGGGCGACAAAACAAATAAATACTCGCAATAGAAAAACGAAACATTTAAATAATGTTTAAATTTGTTAAATTTTTATAATAGTACCGCGTGTAGAATTGAAAAAATTGCCATAGGAAATCCTATTTTAATTTATTATTATTTATTTTTTTAATGAAAACATGAACTTATAAATACAGAATGCTTAGCATAAATGTAAAATAATTAACACTGGATCTAATAAGGCAATTTTCTCGGTGCGTGGAAAGAAAAGCCGTGAAAAAAACTGCAAAAAAGAAAGGGCAAAAAAGCCCCTGAAAAAAGCCGTCGGAAAGAAAGCCGGTTGAAAAGAGTCGATTTCAAAAATGATTGCTAGCTTGATCGGTATTTTTAATACTTCCTCCAAAAAGATTGAATCAATGCAAATTTTCGTGTAGGTATTTCAACAGTTTGTCTTCTGACATAAAATAAAGTTTATAGACATTATTGAACTTGTAGTTAATTTGGGATTTAAAATAAATAAAACTTCGCAATTTTTTAGTAATTCTATTCTCTCTTAGTAGTGGATCAAATGATTGTTTTCTTTGTTTGAAGTATTTATTTAGTTTAAATATTTATCCTATCGGATTTTGTCCCTCGGCTTTTTTCAACCTGCTTTTTGCCGGACTTTCTTTTAGGCTTTTTTCAGACACTTTTTTAGACGGCTTTTTTCTAGATTTATTTTTTCAATTCTACATCCGCTATAAAACATTCTTTATTACCAATTAATGGATATTTTTCCTATATTATTGTTTATTAATGAATATTTTTCCTTGCTTATTGTTTATTTTTATAAATCTAAAAAATAAATCGTAATTCTAAAGTAAAGAAACTAGTTTATTTTTTAATGTATACGTTTGCATTCAGAAAGCAAATTTACAGTGTGTTGCTTGAATCAACTTGAAGTAGGTAGAAAGCTAAACAATTTGGTTTACAAGAGTGAACTTTGGACTTGCTGCAACACTGTAAAATTTCAAGACGATAACGACATGTTTACTTGTGGAATTTGAGATGTGCAGATAAAATTCCTTTGTATAATGGACTGCCTGCGGCGTTTTCCACTAAAATGTGCAATTTTCCAAACAAATGCAGATATGCAACCCAAATTACATTGATACTAATGTTAGCATTGCGCTGCTTCTCTTTATAACTATAGTACTCTTTGCTTTAACTTAGATTTGCTTACCAAGCGGCTGTTCAAATCTAGGAGAGATAAATGATTGAAAAAATATGCGATTAAATAAAAAACGATAAATAGAAAAGTTGCTCATTTTGGTGAGCTCTATCACTGGTTAAAATATTTACACTCACTTCTATAACAGCCTGTATAATTTTAAACCTCTGTAATATGGACTTTTTTTGTGAACATGCTTTCGTTATTGTACGTAATCTAAAACTATTTACTGTACACTTCTTGCCTTATAACTATGTATATCTCTACAGTATACAATAAATTTATTTAAATAATTTGGTAATTTGTTATTAACAATTTTAAAGATCAGGATTGACGTACTAAAATACATTTGCTCTTGAATACTAAGCCACTGCATAGTTTCCAACACTAAGTTGATGCTCATTCGTTTATTACAAAATAGAATAATACGCATTGCTCTATTTTGTAGTTTTTGTTGACGCTGCAATTGACCTTCATTGGCTCTAAATAACACGCTAGCACAGTAATAAAAATGTGGTGCAATTATTGTTTTGTAAACAGGTATCCTCGACCACCAGTTTAATTTGGAACTGCTTCGCACAAAGACTGAAACAATAAAGAAGCCGATTTGCGATTAATTAATAAAATTAAGCAATGGTAGTAAAAATCGCAGATTAACCCCCCTACAGTTTATACACCACGGCAGCTCTGAAAACTCTTTACTCACCGCGATGGCCCTAGCTAACTCAAATTTCGGCGGCCTTGGATCGTAGGTTCAAATCATCAGCTGTGTACCCCGGAATGTCTTCAGAAAAAGGAAAGGAAATGGGCGCCAGAAATCAAAATATCTATATATATAATAGACTTGTCTGTCCGTCCGTCCGTCCGTCCGAGACGCTGTTTCAGCAGCCAAACCGTAAGAGATAGAGAAAAAAATTATGAAAGTTATATGTTTGGAATGGTCATGTCAGGTCAGGAACCAAATTTCAGTCACGTGACACTTCCGGTTTTCGAGAAATCACGTGATTTCCGTCCGTGCGGGACACTGGTCCGTCCGGGACGGTCTTTTTTGTTTTATTAAATGAGACATTTGTCTCACTGGACTGCTAGTTTCAAATAATAAGAGGAAATAAACTGCAAGTGATTAACGTTTAATTCATAGATAATAAAAAGTCTTGAATTGTCAGTAATAAATAATCAGGATAATTAAAATGCAAATAATGTTATAACAAAATTGTGTACGTAAACTGAAGGTTGCGACACGCATAAAATCAAAAAACCCCTTTCCGGTTATTGTAATAACTTTAACAACAAATTATTCGTGGAATAAGCTTATCACAGTCATTTAATAAAACCTTCTGTTAGGCTATTGAAAATAAAAAAACCCTAACTGTACCTTTTACAGAGGGTCGAAATACATCAAAATTGCAACTTTAAATACTAAGCATAATTAAATATAAGCATAAAAATTTAAATGTAAAAAGCAATAGCATGTATGAAATTGAACATTACATATTAATAATGGCAAAACGTATGAATTTAAGTTCCAAATATTTACAGGTTTCAAATGTAGAAATGTAAAATCCAGGTATTGAAGATAAGTTGAAATTTAATTCCGGGAGTAGCACGAAAATTGAAGAATCCAAATTCATCTCGAAATGGGGTAAATATCACAGGTAGGTAAAATAGTAAAACTCAAACCTTCCCCATATAACATTTAATGACGTAAAACCAGTGGTTGAAAAGCTACATTACTGTCCTGACTCGCTTCACGTATCGGTGACAGTTTTACTTGCTAATAATGTTTAACTGTTTTTAATATTTTCCCCATGTATTTTCGATGTTAAACGACGAAGGTCGCACTTTTTACTTGACTTAATCAACACATGCCTCTTCAAGGTTAACACGCATTCCTTTGAGTTTCGCCT
Organism: Agriotes lineatus; assembly: GCA_940337035.1. NCBI lineage: Eukaryota > Metazoa > Arthropoda > Insecta > Coleoptera > Elateridae > Agriotes > Agriotes lineatus. Next base: position 25,627 of record CALNHX010003945.1, on the reverse strand, counting down.
TAATTTAAATTTTAAATTTTAATCTACAATACACCGCTTCCGGATTTTATAAGCCTGATGATGACTTAAAAGTCGAAACATGTAGCTTTTCAACCACTGGTTTTACGTCATTAAATGTTATATGGGGAAGGTTTGAGTTTTACTATTTTACCTACCAGCACGAAAATTGCTGCGGAAGCATCCTCAAAAAGGCAGCAAATACGCCGAACCCAGTAGGTGTCGAAAATGCGATAAGGCAAGCGCCTTGGCCTCCGAGATAAACTCGTGGTTGAAATTGGTAATTAAGAGCTAAGAAGAAATGTAATTACTATGCAAATAACAAAACAAAAAAGCGCCATCGTACCTGATCATGATCAGCCCTTAGGAAACATACACTGCTTATTAGATTAATTGAGCGCACGTAATTTTACTTAAACACACAAACTTTAACCACGCCGGAGACGGCGGGCCAAAAATAGCAAGTGCGAGGTACGAACAATTCGAGCCCAAAAGAAGGCTTGCACTCTGATAAGAGATAGCGCTGGTCGAGAGTTCATCGCGGAAACGAAAGGAACTCGATACAGGTACAAAATACGCTGCTTTGGAAAATTTACGAATTCGAAATGCAAAGGATTTATAATTCAACTAAAAATATACAGGTTAAACCTGAAATAATTGGATAACTACAGAAAAAATTAGGCGAAACCAAAAAATTGTTTCAAGGCACCTATTTTTTAGCTATTTTATCTACAACAAAATCCAAATGTTTCTTAAAAGATAGCCTATTATCTATTACAATGCCAAGATATTTTATTTTACTGACATATTCAGTTTCTGCATCGCCACAATTACATTAGTTAACTAATTAGTTAATAATCGTCAGTTAAATAAAAAGACCGTCGAAACGACTTTAAAAAACACTTTCATTTTTCAACGACAATGCTGCTCGTTGGAGCTCAAAGATACTGACAGACAATTTCTTACATCTAACGTGTACTCTAAGAAGTTGAAGAAAAAATACCATGCACTAGCTTACACAGTATTCCTAATCAGCTGAGATAAGCTTATCTTCCAAGTATTCCTCAAGACCGGATGCAGGTGCATACAAGGTTACAAAGTCAGCACTTTAAACAATAGATGGTTTATTCTTCAAGGTTGCAAGCTAAACATTTCTAGACAACAGGAGTCTCTGTTGCATACAATGTAACTCATCCCCTGCTGATTATCATTGCTTTATTTTAGATGTATTTAACCTAAGCTTGCCCAATTTTCACCATTTAGATATATTTTTGAGGTCACTATTTAATTTATTTACTGTACCGTTCACATTTATATAAGCACTAGTCACCTGTGTCATTTGCGAATAAGTTGTATTGACAATTTTGCACTGCTGAATTTATATCGTTAATATAGACGATAAACAATATAGGGCTCAAAATTGAGTTTTGCGGAAACCCTAAACACACTTCAACTGCTCGAGAATCTTCACCTTCATATCTAGTAATTTGCTGACGGCCACATAGATAATTCTTGAACCACCTTAATTCCTTATTTTTCCATTTTTGCTGGGAGCAAATCTCTGTGAATTGTATCAAATGTTCTTTTCAGGTCTAGGAACATTGCTAATATTTTGTCCATGTTCTATATCCTCCTCCTAGTTCCCCAAAACTAAATTTAATGAAGTTTCACAAGAGCGATCTTTACGGAAACCTGATTCTCTACTAATTAGAATTTTATTGACCTCTAAATAATTTTCTAGTTGTTTCTTAGCTATATGTTCTATCATTTTTTCGAGCGCAGGTATCATATTGATTGGTCTAAATTCTGAACTCTTTTTTCTTCCGTTTACTTTGGGTAGTGGACTTATTATCACCGTTTCAAAATTTTAGGATAATACCAGTTGCAAACGATTCAGTAATAATTTGTAACAGCATTTCTCCTTTAACTGACAAAGCGTCGCAAATTAATTTAGAGTTAAAACACTTTAATCGCCACGTGAAGCTAACGTGCATCTCTATCTTTTTATTTACAGCGCCGTGTGATGCTAACTTGCATCTCCACTTGAAAAGTTTTCGTGGCCGTGTGATTCACGGTAGCTTCTCATTGTGCGTAACTTTACATGCTTTGCCTAATGCACGTGGCCTCCTATACCCAACAACACATTTACCCCTTGGATAGCGTATTTGGTTGCCTATTTATAGGCGTTTCAATATTAGATATGTTTTATTGTTTCTTCTACGCAGTGGCCCTTGAGACCCATTTCTGAATTTGTATTGCGGCGATTAACGTGTTAATGGTTACTAGATTTGTTACTCATTTTTAAAACCACTTTCTGTAATTTTTCCAAGGTAATTGGTTTAAATCTAAATATGCTTATAGTATTGTTTCTAATATCCTCTAAATTTATTTTACCATTAGCTGACCCAGTACTTTTGTCAATGCCTTTAACACTATCAACGAAATAGTTATTAAACTGCTCCTCTATCTTTTTGGGTTCCGTAACTTGGTTATTATCAAACTCGACAAATTCGGAACCGTTTGCACTTTTGTTCTTGATAAGTTGATCAAATATTTTCCACATTTGTTTAGATTTAGATGATCCTTTGTCTCAGTCAATCTGTTTCTCGTAATATTTGTTTTTACAAGTTTTTAATGCGCGGTTATACTGGTTTTTAATATTTGTGTAGGAACCTCAATCCCCAGCCGAGTTATTGCATACTAGCGTTCTAAACCCAAATTGGGCGCGAAATAATTCGTTTAATACAATTTGAACAAGAGTGATCCATTTTGTGTGTCAGTTAATTTTAAGGTTAGCTATTAACAAAGAAATCCACATAAAAAGAGTCACTTATAAAAATTTGAAAAACGCTTACTTGCGTCGCCCTGAGTCTATTGACACCAAAATCAGCCAATTCGGCCCACCGGTTCGCTCTCAAAGTGGCGTCAAGCAAGCAAGCAATGAAAATTATTATGTCGGATAACAATTTTATACGAATCATTACTTTGTTTTTGCATGTTTTTTAAATGGTTTGTAAACCAAGGGTTATATTGACTTATAGTAATTATTTTCTGATTAATTAAAGTATTATAACATATTTTCATTTTTTCAATTAGGAAAGTTGAACTTTCATTTAAGTGAAGCGCTTCCGTGTTACTCCAGTCCTGTTGTTCCAGTGTACTTATATACGATATTTCATATCAGAATATGCAGATTTGTCAATAATCGTTTTTGTTGGATAATGTTTTGACACATTTCCCCTTCATGGACAATTTCCAAGGTTTTATGATCAACAATTTTACCATCTAATATGTTTACGGACATATTTAATGCGTTTGTTATTAATACATCTATTGTTGTCTTTGATATCGGGGCCACTCTTGTATACATATTTACCAAGTATGAATTGCAATTTTTTTCTGTATGTGTATTGTGTCGACACATCGATATTGAAGTCGCCGACAAAAGTGTTTATATTTTGGCAGATGATAAAATATTCACACCATGATTCAAAAAATTACAGAAATTAAGCATTACTAGAGTTGAAAATGTGATTAATAAGCGTATATATATCTTTCGAAAATCATTTGGACATTTTGACACTTAAAATCCACGCATGTTTCTGTAACACATCGCGCTGGATATTCATATATTTAATACCTTTTTTATGTACATAATAACACCACCAGTGTGTCTACCTTGTAAGTCGCATCCCGAAACAGTGATTTCACATTGATTACTTTCTTCTGTTACAGGTGTTTCCCACAGAATCACTAGACAGGTTGTATATCTCAATTAGTGCCTCTAATTGTTAGAAATTAGCCAATAAACTTTAAATATTTAAGTATTTTCTTTTTTGGGTTGCTGGGTTTGCTTATTCTAAAAAATTTACTTCGTTTCTCTCAATATACAATTTCCACTTGCACACAGGACATTCAGTATTCCATGCAGCGCTTCTCTCATATTCGCAACCATTTTTGCCATCGAAACTGTTTCATATTACAGCAGTTGTTGCAGCACCCAAATTTTTTTTTACTTTTGTAATACTCTTATACATTTCATCACTTATTTTTACACACTGGGAATGAAAGGTTTGATCACACCAGCCATTACAGCTCAAGCTCTTCCCATTTCTTTTAAATTAACCATTGCATTTCATAGAAGCCATAATGGCGTGGTGAAAATTAATATTAATATTAAGTCGCCAGGCACTGGCACAACACTGTCAACTATATCAGGTTTTAATGTCCGCTCACAAACGCAGTCAACACCGAACTGCCTTTAGTAAAATATAAAAAACCACAATTTAGACGGTGAATCGCCCAGGCGGCACAGAAAGTAAGAAAAATGTATATCTAAAATGAATAATAAAAAATTAAACTTTTAAGGTGAGGTAATACGTAGGAAAATTTTCAAGTTCCCGTAAGTAGTATTAATACTAAAACGCGCTTAGCCAGCCTACGTCTGGCTGCGTGTGGCGGCGCCACATGCTTACGGTCGCCATTAGCGCTTACAGAAACCTGCGCTTATAGAAACCGATATAGCAAGCGCGCGTGTGGTAGTAGTATGCAGGCCCTTCATGCTGCGTGTGCCGGCGCCACTTGTGCTTACGGTCTAGACGGCCGGCGGCATCGGCTCTTATAATATAAGATTATTTATGTTTGATAATAATTCAGTGGCGTAGTGCGTTGTCCAAAAGGTTTCTAAATTCGGATTGTAACATAAAGTTGTATTTTTTATAATTATGGAACTCATAGTTAGCTGTGGCATTATGAGAAAGAGGATTTTCTCCCATTTCAGTGACGTATGTCGTATGGGATCGATTTATTCATTTTCACTACTTTATAGCAACAAATGACAATTTTTAATATTTCGTCGTTTTCTAGTTGAACACTTGTGCCATTTAGAATATAAGTGATTAAACAAAGTTCTTGCATTGTTACAATACCACCGTTTGACTGACAGAATTAATCACGTTTGATTGTTGCTTATAATATTATAGTGTCCTTCATATATTCATTTATCACAACATTTTGTTGTCTATTAAAACCTCTGCAGTTTCTCAAATTAAAAATGCATTTGCAAAAATGTAAATATCCTACTTTTATACGAAGGAGGTTCGAAAATATGAAAATGATTGAAGAAAAAAGTACTCTTATTTTTCAAAATACACAAAAATGTTAATTGGAAGTATTAGTTATAACATATCTATTAATAGTTATTTAACAAACAAGTATGTTAATGAGAGCGATTAAAATCGAGTCATCTTAATGCGCGAGCGCTAGCGAGCGCGTTAATTGTATATATTATTAATCGCCGATTAACATACTAGTTAGTTACAATATTTTTCCATTGATCGTACATTATTAATTTGAAGAAAATATAATTTTATTCCATGAAAGGAATTTGACACTTAAAGTTTTGACATTAATGGTACCGGGTGACCATAAATGGCTGTGATTTTTTTTCTTAGGTCGGCACTGTTTATGTTGGTGACATTGTAAGTCTATGTCAAATATGAGGTTAGCAGGTTAGGTTTTTCAAATATGAGGTTAGCAGGTTAGGTTTTGAGTCAGTTTCTTGTTAACCTCGAATTTGACATAGACTTTCAGTGCCACCATCATAAACAGATTTTTAAAATCGTATATTAATAAAAAATCATTCATTAATAAGGGTCATGAATAGACGATTCTCTATACATTAATGAAACCCATAAATAAACAATTAACGAAAAAAAATATAATTGATTTTAAATTGTTATGTAGTCCGTTTGTTATTAAATTATTTAAAAATTTGACACAAAAATGAAATTTGTTTGCACTAATTTCGAATCACGTAATGTCCTGGTTGCTAAGTGAGGAGAAACTCAGGTTTGACAGTACACGTTTATCGTATCCGTTGATAAGTTAACTTTGAAGTATTTCATTTGGTAATACACAGCGTGGTAAGAAAAAGGAGAAACCAGAAAAAAATGTTTTCGGAGCAAGTAACTGTGACTTTATGTTTGATACCTACTTTTAACCTCTTTAAATAACATTTTTGTTTATTTTGAAAAATAACGGTACTTTATTCTTGAACCATTTTCATATTTTTCAACCTCCCCTCTATACGAATATATTTACATTTTGGCAAGTGCATTTTTAGTTTGAGAAGATGTAGAAACTTGAATCAGGAATAAAACACTCTGATAAATGGATGATAAAAAAATCCATGTGTTACAAATTTATGAGGGACAGTATATGTTAAATTCTACAGATTGGTGGTGGATAGTGTGAACATAGGCAGTCCATTGAGCCAGAATAGAGTTTATGGGCTTTGTATGCGTTAGACAGAAGTAAACATATATGATTTAAAATCTCGTATCCTAGAATTCAGTGTTTTCTAAAAACAAAACCTTTTGATTCTGCGAATACTAGATGTTAACCGCATATAGGTCTGTTTATGTCTAACGCATACAAAGTCCATAAACTGTATTCACACACATTTGATTACTTATGTTCACATTTTCCGCCACCAATCTGTATATTATGATATATAACACTTGAATGGGAAAAAATCCTCTTACTCATGATACCACATACAACTATGGATTTCATCTACAATAATACAATTTTATGGTATAACTAGAATTTTAAACCTTTTTTTGAATAACTGACTACCCACTGCATTCGTATCGAAAGAAGAGCGTCAAATTACTTTTATCTATTTTTATAAATAAGCGAGATATTGTCAAACAACGAAAAATCGAAAAATTCAATTTTTGTTTATAACTCGAAAACAAACGATGGTAGCCCATTTTGGTTTAAACCATTAAGCTTTTCTCGAAAAAAGAGTTCGAGGATGGCGGTCCATTTTTCGAATCTAGGAAAAAGGTGCCTGGAAAAAAGTACCGGCGGAAGAACGTGCCGCTGAAAAAAGTACCGGCGGAAAAAAGTGCCGGTGGAAAAAATGCTGCGAAAAAAATCGAATGATTCAAGCCCCTTAATACACTTTTGTTCTAAAATAATTACGCAAGAAATAAATTTAAAATTTAATATTAAGAATTTATGTTTATTAATAGTTATTAACTGCTAAATAAAATACAAGCTTATTATAAATAGTTACAAAAAACTAATATTTTATAATTAACCCTAAGTTATTCGTACACTTGGAATCTAATGGTATGTCCTATGGCACATAAAACAGTTTCATTATTGTGTTCATCATTTTCATGTTGAATACACAAGTTTTTTAAACGTTGTTGCATTTTTTCCTTTTTTCTTCTTTGAATGCACTCCATTTTGGTGTTGCAACAGTTTGGTTTCATCTGTTGCAACTTCTTGTCACATTTTGTCAATTAGTGTCCAAATACCTGGATGTTTATGTCCTACGAGATTCGAGAAGCTATAGTTCCAACCTTCTGTTTGATTATTGGTCCGTTCTTGATCGTTTATGGTGGCCTCTCGCACGTTCCATAGGGTTGGCTGAAACATAGGCGGAATATTTCGTAGTCTCAGCATGTCCTCTGCATTGCCCCCAACTCGCAGAAATGTACCTGACACGTACGTACAGTCAAAGCAATCAAGTAAATCATCTAATTGTGGTGGTATTACCAAACAGTTGAAAAGAATCGACAAATAAGTAAAATGATCACTTTTTATGATAAATTTGTGGAATTATCCAGTACGGGGTCGTACTGTATGGTTGGGTTACAAAGAGGAACAAAAAGTTTATTTTTGACTTCTCAAAAAAAATCACTCTTTATAAAAAACGCTGCTTGTTCTCAAACTAAAAATGCATTTCTCCAAATTTAAATATCCACTTCCGTATACGGGGGAGGTTAGAAAATATGAAAATGGGTCAAGAATAAAGCGCCCTTATTATTCAAAATATACAATAATGTTATTTGAAAAAGTTGCTTGGCATTAAAAGTAGGTGTCACATATAGAGTCACAGCCGCCTGCTCTAAAAAACAATTTCCACTGGTTTCTGTTATTCTTCTACTATTCTGCGAATTACCAAACACGATACTTCAAAGTTAATTTATTGACGGATACGATAAGAGTGTATTGCAAATTTGGGTTTCGGTCACTTAACCTGAAATTTGTGTGGCCCGAAATTGATGCTAAAAATTTCATATTTCTGTCAACAAAGACACAAGTATCTTAAAAAAATTAATAATACGCGATCCAAACATCAATAGCAATTCAAAGCAATTATAATTTCTAATAGAAATGTTATAACAAATATTTCCAATTAACATTATTGTATATTTTGGAAAATAAGGGTACTTTATTCTTGAGCCTTTTTCATATTTTCGAACCTCCCCCGTATACGGAAAGGGATATTTAAATTTTGACAAGTGCATTTGTAGTTTGAGAACAAGCAGGCTTTTTTTTATAAAGAGTGATTTTTTTTGAGAAGTCAAAAATACACTTTTTTCCTCATTGTAATCCAATCCGGGGACATACTGTATAACAATTTTGTATTTTATAATATATTTCGTCATTTGTTACTTACCTTAGAAGATTTGTTGGCGCTAATTGTACTTAAGATGATAGACATAATCCACATGCACTTTAGATAAAAATCTTCAAATTGAAATATTTCTACGTATTATCTATAAATATTCCTGTCGATTTAGGAACAGGTAAGCACAATGCATGTTCAAATACTGAATACTACTGCAATGCAGAGATTTTTAAAAATAAAAGGGTTAACTGGGCCTTCCATTGCTTGACGGATCCCCTTGTCCAAGACTTTTCGTGCTTTGACGAAATTCGTTCCGTTGTCGCTATAAAGATGTGCACAGCGTCCTCTTCGGGCGATGAACCTCCTGAAGACTGCTAGGAAGCTGTTAGTTGTCATGTCGCTGACGGCTTCTAAATGTATTGCCTTGGTTGATAGACAGACAAAAACAGCAATGTACCCCTTGGATGAAGAATGCCCTTTTCCCTTGGATGTTCGAATTTGTATTGGACCGGCATAGTCCACTCCTGAATGGAAGAATGGCGGGGTTGAATTGACTCTGGTTGGTGGAAGATTCCCCATTAATTGCTGTGCTGCCTCTGCCTTGAATCGGATGCATCGAAAGCATTTCTTGATGCTGGAGCTTACGGCTTTCTTTGCGTTGATGATCCAATATTTTCTTCGGACATAGGACAGTGTGAGTTGAGTGCCACCGTATAAGGTGCGTAAATGTGCTTCATGGATTATTAATTTGGAAACATGGTTGGAATAAGGAAGAATAGTTGGGTGATTTTCGTGGTAGGATAAGGTTGAATTTTCTAGTCTTCCTCCAACACGGATGATTCCATGTTGATCGATGAATGGATTGAGATTGGCGAGTTTGTTGTTGGAGTCCACACATTTTCTCGTTTGGAGTTGAGATCCTGTTGCTCTCAGAATAGGATCACTTTCTTGGACGACCTTAATGAGTGTGAGGATGGTGTCTTCCATTTTTTTAACTGATAGACATCCTGGTTGAATGGGAAGGCGCCTACACTTGTTGATGAATATTCGGCAGTAGGACAGGACTCGTACCATTCTTGTCAGAGACGAAAAGCGATGAATAACTTCGTTATCGTCTTGATGAACTGTAGCTTGATGCACAGTGTAACCTTTTACTTCTTCATTGGTTGTTGCGGTATTTGGTTGACACGGCCATAACTCTTTGTTAATTAACCAACTTGGTCCATCCCACCATAGTACATGTTCCTTTAATTTCCCTGGACTGTGCCTCTGGAGATGACGTCTGCAGGATTTTCTTCGGACTTGACGTGGTTCCAATGTTGAGCCGGAATCAGGTGGTTGATTTCGGCTACGCGGTTTGCGACGAACGTCTTCCATCTTACTGGATCTCCCTTTATCCATCCTAGTGCGGCCACGGAGTCTGTCCAGGCAAAAGTAGATACCTTAGGAATGTCCAGTGCTGTTATTACCCGTTGTAATAGATTGGAAAGTAGTACTGCTGCTCAGAGTTCTAGTCTGGGTAAGGTTGTCTTTGCTCGAGCCGGTGCCACCTTGGATTTTGCTATTAATAATGATACCTTGGATTGGCCTGGTGACGTGATGACTCTGGTGTAAACCACGGCTCCAACAGCTCTTTCGGAAACGTCACAGAATCCATGCAGTTCCATTTAGGCTTCCCTTTTGGTAAAAAGCCACCTTGGTAATGTAATTTCTTCCACGAATTTGAGTTGAGATTTGAACGTTTCCCATTTGCCCTGGATACTTTCTGAAACTGGGTCGTCCTAGTGTACCTGTATAATACTTTAGTAAGAGTAAGGCAAACAGTGAAAAACTTTGGATAATTTTTTCATGGCTACCAAGATTTAAAGATATATTGAAAAATAAGGTTGGTAAAACTGACACACGAGTTGTCAGTTTCATCAAATTCGTAGTTAGCAGGTTAGGTTTTCCGTCAGTTTTGACACAGATGACGCAAAACCTAACCTGCTAACCTTAAAAATTGATGTAACTGACAACTCGTGTGTCAGTTTTACCAACCTTGTTTTTCAATATATTATTAAATCTTGATAGCCATGAAAAACTGATCCAAAATTTTTCGCTGTTTGCCCTGCTCTTACTAAAGTATTATACAGGTACACTAGCCAAGACTACAGTGGCTATATAAGGACAGTGTGGTCAATTTTAGTCATGTTTCTGATTGGTTGTTTTAAAATCCGCCATTAAGAGTCGTTTTACGAAATTACCCATAGTCACACAAAATTGCTTCTAAGTCCTTTATTATTAAAAGTAGCCCCAACATGAAGTGGAACGAAATAAGCATCATAAAATTCTACAGTGTTCTGTCTAAGCGAATGCCGAATTTTCGTTTGCATAAGTAAATGTCAACGAGTTAAAGTGAAATACTTTTTGCGAAAATTGCGCATTAGCCCAAATCAAAAACTATAATATACTATATAAATGTCTTAATGACACAGATTATTGCATCTAATTAAAGAGAATTTATGGGTTATCTAACACTGAATATTCCTCTAAATTAACTGGTGGTATAAATAGAACGGTTTGATTATGAATATCAAAAAAATCAGTTTTTGTTGAGCTTTTGTACGTAGTCTCTGTGTCGACCAATGCAAAATGTTGTAAATTCTCGTTTTTTATGTACAAAAACACAATAAAGAAGATAACAGAGGACACATTGACTGATATTCCGATATTAGGTTGCTCGTTAACGAGGATTTTTAATCGCCATATTAATCGCTGGCAGCGATTCTTTACGTTTCACGTCGTCTCTTGCCGTTTCATTCTGTTTAAGTAATATTATTGACATTATTGTAAAATTAATGTTTTATTTTAATGATTTAGTAACTGTTTCATTTGAACACTTCTTAAATTTTTTGCCTTTAATTGCACTAACTTGGTCTTCTGTAAACATGTTTGCAAATTCGTTTTTTAGTTTTCTATTTTCCTGTCTTTGGAGAAAGAGTCGATGAGCTAATTTTTTGTTACTTGCTTTAAGAACGAGATATTGCTTCCTTAAATTTCTGTATTTGATTTCTATATTGGTTTGTCCAGTTTTAGGTGAAGATGAAATATACTCTTCCTTTTCTGTACATCTTTCATCACCTGATATTTCGGAAGACGTATCTGGTCTTGCAAGGATTGTGGGTACAGCACCAGAAGATAATTTAACACCAAAAACTTTCCATTGCGATCTCGAAAAATGTTTCTCGCATATCCGAGAGTTCTTTTTCAAATCAACTCTTAAGTTTCTGCTCCAAACAGCCCGTGTAGACGCATTTTTGGGAACGGATTTAAGTATAAATCCTTCCTTGGATCTATTCCTGCAGCCCTTTGCGCTACAACCAGTCATGTTGAAATGAAAGTAAGAATAATTTGAAAATTTACGGTTTTTATTGACACTTTACGTCAAATTAATAGTTTTTTTCCAAAGTTGATGAAACTGACAACTCGTGTGTCAGTTTTACCAACCTTGTTTTTCAATATATCATTAAATCTTGGTGGCCATGAAAAAATGATCCAAATTTTTTCGCTATTTGCTCTACTCTTACTAAAGTATTATACAGGTACACTAGGTCGTCCCACTTGATATTTTCGAGACATAGTTCTTGGATGAGTAGTTTAGCAGTGATAATGATGGGTGCTAACCAACCCAATGGGTCGAAAATTTTAGCGACTTCGGATAATATGGTGCGTTTTGTGGATTCCTTTTGCTTCACAGCCACCTTGAAGCAAAACACGTCTTCATATGGAGACCAATGGACGCCCAATGACTTCTTTAAGCCGTCCTCACTTATTTCGAGGTATGTTTGCTCCTTCAATTCTTCGGGTAGTTCATGTATGATGGCTAATTTATTACTGCACCATTTATGTAGGGTAAAACCTCCACGTTTTAATAAGGAAATTAACTGACCTTGCTGCTTGATTGCTTCTTCTAAAGTGTCGGCTCCGGATAGCACATCGTCCACATAGAAATCTCTCATCACAACTTCTGCTGCTAATGGAAATGAAGATTCCTCGTCCGCTGCATAACCTGTATTCCCTGATTGGCTGTGATTGATCGAATCTCCATAAGATTCTTTGATACTCCTGGTCTTGGCTGTCCATCTTGATTTGTCGGTACATTTTCTCAATGTCTTCAGAGAAGACGACCTTGTGAGTTCTCCATCGGAGTAGTGTCGACCAGCTCTTGCTGAAGTTTCGGTCCAGCATACATGACTTCGTTTAAGGATTTTCCATAAGATGCCTTGCTCGAAGCGTCGAAGACGACACAGAGCTTGGTTGATGAACTTGCTTCTCGGATTACGCCGTGGTGTGGGATGTAATACTTGCCACTGTTTTCCTGTTTCTTTTCTACTCTTTCCATATGTCTTAAATCCAGATATTCTTACATTAATTTCTTGTATTGGATTTCTAGATATTGGTCTTGTCTCAGCTTCTTTTCCAGATGTAATAGTCTCGCCAACGCTGAGGGTTTGGACTTTCCCATGCTCACTGGAATTTGCTTGAATGGAATCTTCACTATGTATCTTCCATCTTCGTCTCGCTGCACTGTGTCTGTGAATTTATTCTCACATACCTGATCATCTGGGGAAATTTTTCGTTGAGTGGGAACTTCTTCTATGTTCCAGAATTTTTGTAACTGCTCGTCTTCTTCAATTTTGGCAACCATGGTGTTGACTTTAATGCTGTCGTTATGTTGTCTTCCAATGGTTCCAGATAAAATCCAGCCAAGTTCGGTAATTTGTCCTAAGATGCCGTCCTTTGTTTTAGTGATTCCTTCTAGAATTATTTTAGAATATTCTTCGGCGCCTAGAATTATATCTATAGGACCAGGTTGGTTGAAGGTTGGATCGGCGATGAAGATATTGTTCCAGGAGTTAATATTTATATTTGAGATGGGTGATGAAGGCATGGCTTTTGTAAGTTTAGGAAGTACTGGTAAATTGACAGGTAGGGAAAAGTTACTTGAAAATCTAGGTGTGATCAAACCTGTGATTTTCCATTTAGCAATTTTTGGCTCGCTGTTCCCGATTCCTGTGATTTCAGCTCGAACCTTGGTCCTGGGTAACGCCAATAATTCGGCTGATGCTTCCGTGATAAATGACCCCTGAGACCCGGGATCTATTAATACTCGTAATAGATGAGCCATCCCGGATGCTGCCTTTACTTGAACCATTGCTGTGACAAGTAGAACTTGGCTCTCCTGTGCGCCTAAATTGGCGGTGATGATGTCCGACTTCGGTTTCTTCTCTGGAGCGTTGGAAGTCTTCATGGCTGCTGCATGAGCTGACGTTCTCATCTTTTGGGAAGGGAGCGGCCTTGATGATGGTTGCGCCTTATGAAGCAGTGTATGATGCGGGAAGCGACAGATCCTGCAATTAAAATAGGCACGACATGGTATATTTGAATAGTGCCGCAAGCATCGATAGCACAATCGATAGGTTTTTACTGCTTCTTGTTTTTCATGGGTAGGTAGCCTCTGGAATTGACTACAGTTGTCGATGTAATGATCTCCATGGCACAGCTTGCAATTTAGGGATGCTGAAGCGTAATTCTTCTGTGGTCTTTCCTGGGTGGGCTTTAGAGCTCCATCTATGGATTCCAGGGATTGGAACCACACTTGCAGGAAAGCCATTAAATTTTGGTGATCCTGAACTTTGTTTGGACATTGAAGCGACTGCTCATATAATTTGTTGGGTTCAGGATCCCATTTTCGAGCTATAGCTCTGTTAGTCCACGGACCCCAACTGTCGGTAGAGATGCCTAAATTTTTGTTTGCCTCCACACATTCCTTGATGGAGTCGTGCAATCTTTGTAACCCTTGGGCTGACTCTTTGGAGAGGACCGGCAGATCGAATATGGTATCTAGCAATTTAGTTAAAATAAGGCGATTATTTTGATACCTTTGTTGCAGCAGATTTCAGGCGGTGTTGTAGTTTGCTTGGGTAACAGCTAGATGCTGAATCAGTCGGCTTGGCTCTCCCTTGACATGCGTCTTTAGATATTGCATCTTGATGACGTCGTCCATATTCTGGTTGTCATCTACTAATTTGGTGAACAGGTCCTTGAAAGTGGCCCATTCCTCATAATTTCCCTCGTATATGGGAATTTTGACTTGAGGAAGCGAGATGGCTGCTGCTTGCTCGTTCCTTGTCGGTGCTTGCAATAAAATAATTAAATTTCTATACCTGTCTTCCAACGTAGTATATTCAGGACTGGAGTGCATTTGTTCTAAAGCCATGTCGTTCGACATAACTTCTTCGTCCATCTCAAGCACACGATCCCATTTTTCTCTTAATTCCCTTGTCGTGATGGCGGGCCTTACTAATGCTTGTGTTAGTTCGGCGTCGTCCATCGCTTGCTTAAAATTCTGAATCCGAATCTGCAGTTTTCGGATACGAACCTTTTGCTCGGGGTTGGCCACCATTTCCTCTTGATTTCTGCTTACAGCGGGGTTGGAAATTTCTGTTAATTTTGAACAGCTCTGCAAGTAACTTTTTGCTTCGCCGTATATGGCTTTAATTTGATCGTAATACCCTGTTGTAAAATAATTATGAGTTGGAATACTTAGCTGCCCCATTTCTGCATGATTTTTAGTTGCCGTGTTCCAAAGTTCGTCCAGCGTTTTGTTGCGACTGGCGATGTAGGCTTCGCTTTTTCGGCTGGCAGCGTCCTTTTTGCTGTTAGATAATACTTGTTTTATCTTCTGCGCGAGCTCTTCTTGGGCGACAGCTAATTTGTTGAATTCCTCCATGTTGTTAGCCATTTTTTGGGAGCTGGGCGGTTGGCAGATGTTGTCTTCTTCTCGGGATGCTGGTGACCTTTGGAATGTGTTTGTCCTTTAGTTGGAGACAGATCCGGCTCGAAGGACCATGAACAGAATTGCCTTGAGGCTGTATCAGATTTCCGTTGCTTTGCGCTGGTTCTATCCGATAAAGCACGTAAACGAGACTACGTTTACGTTTTAAACCAATGTAGTCAGTGGTACTTAAAAGGGACGACAGTAAACCACCCTAAGAGACGCAGCCTCACGTCTCGATGATATTATGGCTTAGTATTAGGGTAGCGACGTAGTGAATGAATCAGACATTAAATGCAGATTGTGTTTATTACGAAAATAAATGTGTATTTATACAAAACAAGGATGCTTATAGATATTAACAATACAAGTTTGATTATGAGCATTTTAACGAAACGAGTTTGATTGCCAAAACGAGGCGGTGAGCCGAGTTTTGCGGCAATCAAACGAGTCTTGTTAAGTGCCATAAGCAAACGTGTATTGTTCAATATTTTATCTTCATCGTTGAAGTTTTCATATTATTACAAAAAATGACAGAATATGTGACGTAACATTCGAAATTAATTGAATTATTTTCGGCTTTAATAAAGTGGCCGTTGTGCTTGTTGCTAAGGTAATGGCTTGTGTTGCTGTAAACAACGCTTGTTTATTTTGTCAAATTTAGTCACATTTTGCAAATATTGCAAGTAAAAAGTAAAAATTGCTAAAAATGGCTGAATCTGATTCTGATAGTGTTCCGTCGGACATTGAAGCAGCAGCAGAAAAGGTCGTAGCGTCTTTGCTTCCCGAAAAGTCGAAGTTAAGGTATCAAGAAACTTATCACAAGTTGGAACAATGGTGTGCCCTTAAAGGGATCAAGAATATCCATAATGATAAGGTTCTTTTGGCATACTTTGAACAACTATCAAAACTTCACAAGCCTTCATCGCTTTGGGTCTATTACTCCATGTTGCGTTCGATGATATCGGTAAAACATAATATAGATATCAGTAAGTACGTTCACTTAATTGCATTTTTAAAAAGAAAATCTGAGGGCTATCGACCTAAGAAGTCAAAAATTTTGACTAGAGCTGATATTACAAAATTTCTACAAGAAGCGGATAATAAAACCTATCTTCTGACCAAGGTTGCATTAATCATAGGCCTTGCAGGCGCCTGTAGGCGTGAAGAATTAACGGAATTATGCAAGGAAAATGTTATAGATGAAGGACAATGCATTCGTATTCTCATTCCAAATACTAAAACCAAAATACAGCGAGAATTCTTTGTGACTACTGGTAATATCGAAGGAGTAAATTTGGTGGAATTAATCCGAAAGTACGGAGCACTTCGACCATGCAACACTACTCACAGCAGATTTTTTATTGGGTATAGAAATACTAAGTGCACTCGACAGCCAGTTGGTATTAATACGATTGGAAAAATGCCAAGTATTATTGCATCTTTCTTAAATTGTCCAAATACTCAACAATATACGGGGCATTGCTTCCGGCGATCATCTGCATCACTGCTTGTAGACGCCGGAGCGGACTTGTTAACCGTCAAAAGACATGGTGGCTGGCGGTCTGATACTGTAGCCGAAGGTTACATAGAACATTCGACAGAAAACAAGAAGATAATGGCTTCAAAAATTCTGGGTGAAGTCTGCAACAGCAGCGCTTCAACTGGCAGCTTAAACCGAGATATTAATTTCATTCAAAAGTCTGCAGCTCAACTTTCGTCGTCTGGATTGAGTATTACAAACTGCAAGCACTTCACAATTAATTTACATATATCATAAAAACGTTATTATTGTATAATTACATTAATTCTGGTTTAGTGTATTTGTTATTTAATAAAAAATAAATAGGTGTTTTATATATATTATATCTTATATAAAATATAATCGATATTACCGCACTGAGTGCGGTAATGAAGCTCTTAACGATACTAAAATTAATTTGGTAAGAAGGCTATAACAACACCGATGAAGATAAACTAAGTAACATATCAAAGTTCATAATAGTGTAGTTTAATGGAACGCGTTTAAAGGTACGAAGACGACAATTTAGCACAATAAGCGTTTTATAGCTCCGCATGTGTTTGCAGGATGGTGCGGTGAACTTGGGTTTCTAGGTCGCGTACTGAGCGAAATGCCAAGTTGCAATTTACTGCGGTGTTTAAACTCAATGCTTGCGAAACAATATTCGTTTGTTAATATTTCGTAAATGGGAACTGAAATTTGCCTGTTTTAATTCAAGATGAAAACAGATCTAAATTAAATATAAACTTGCGAAATTATGAAGTAAAACTGGAGGTTAAAACTGTTTGTTTATGAAATCAGAATTACATTTAGAACTTCTGACTGGTTTTGTAAATTTTGTTATTAACATTTATGTGTGTCTAAATCAAGTTTAAACATCGCTTATTTATAAAAATAGATAAAAGTAATTTGACGTTCTTCTGGCACCTTTTCGATACGAATGCAGTGGGTAGTCAGTTATTCTAAAAAAGGTTTAAAATTCTAGTTATACCATAAAATTGTATTTTTGTAAATGAAATCCATAGTTGTATGTGTTATCATGGGTAAGATGATTTTTTTCCCATTCCAGTGTTATATATCATAATATACAGATTGGTGGCGGAAAATGTGAACATAAGTAATCAAATGTGTGTTAATACAGTTTATGGACTTTGTATGCGTTAAACATAAAGAGACCTATATGCGGTTAACATCTAGTATTCGCAGAATCAAAAGGTTTTGTTTTTAGAAAACACTGAATTCTAGGATACTAGATTTTAAATCATATATGTCTATTTCCGTCTAACGCATACAAAGCCGATAAACTGTATTCTAGCTCAATGGACTGCTTATGTTCACACTATCCACCACCAATTTGTATAATATAACATATACTGTCCCTCATAAATTTGTAACACATGGATTTTTTTATCATCCATTTATCAGAGTGTTTTATTCCTGATACAAGTTTCTACATCTTCTCAAACTAAAGATGCACTTGCCAAAATGTAAATATATTCGTATACAGGGGAGGTTCAAAAATATGAAGATGGTTCAAGAATAAAGTACCCTTATTTTTCAAAATAGACTTTTTTTCTGGTTTTTTATATTTTTTCTTACCACTCTGTGTATTACCAAATGAAATACTTCAAAGTTAACTTATTAACGGATACGACAAACGTGTACTGTCAAACCTGAGTTTCCCCTTACTTAGCAACCAGGATATTACGTGATTCGAAATCAGTGCAAACTAATTTCATTTTTGTGTCAAATTTTTAAATAACTAATAACCAACGGACCAAATAACAATTTAAAATCAATTATAATTTTTTCTGTTGATCGTTTATTTATGGGTTTCATTAATGTATAGAGAATCGTCTATTAATGACCCTTATTAATAACTGATTTTTTAACTCGTATGTTAATCGGCGATTAATAATATCTACAATTAACGCCCTCGCTAGCGCTCGCGCATTAAAATGTCTCGATTACTAATCGCTCTCATTAACATACTTTTTTGTTAAATAACTATTAATAGATATGTTATAACAAATACTCCCAATTAACATCTTTGTTTATTTTCAAAAACAAGAGTACTTTTTTCTTCAATCATTTTCATATTTTCGATCCTCCATCGTATTGAAGTAGGATATTTACATTTTTGCAAATGCATTTTTAATTTCAGAAACTGCAGAGGTTTTAATAGACAATAAAATGTTCTGATAAATGGATATATGAACAATCAAACATGATTAATTCTGTCAATCAAATGGTGGTATTGTAACAACGCAAAAACTTTGTTTAATCACGTATATTCTAAATGGCACAAGTCTTCAACTAGAAAACGACGAAACATTAAAAATTGTGAATTGTTGCTATAAAGTAGTGAAAATGAATAAATCGATCCCATATGACATATGTCACTGAAATGGGAGACAATCCGCTTTCTCATAATGCAACAGCTAACTATGAGTTCCATATAAAAAATACAACTTTATATGTTATAATCCGAATTTAGAAACTTTTTGGAAAACGCATTACGCCACTGAATTATTATGAAAAATAAATAATATTAATACTACTTACGGAAACTTGAAAATTTTCCTACCTATTACCTCACCTTAAAAGTTTAATTTATTATTATTCATTTTAGATACACATTTGTCTTACTTTCTGTGCCGCCTGGGCGATATGTCCAAAATCAAAGTTGGGCGTTGTGACCAAAATCAAACTTGGGCGTTATGACCAAGTTTGGCGTTGTGACCAGAATCAAGAGTGGGCGTTGTGGCCAAGTTGGGCGTTGTGACCAGAATCAAAGTTGGGCGTTGTGACCAAAATCGAAATTGGGCGTTGTGATCAAATTGGGCGTTGTGACCAAAATCGAAATTGGGCGTTGTGACCAAGTTGGGCGTTGTGACCAAAATCGAAGTTGGGCGTTATGACCAAAACGGTGGTTTAAGTGGCGTCGATAGCTCTCTCCTATAACAGGCGTCGGTGGGCGTTGTGACGAAGTTGGGCGTTGTGACCAATATCGTTTTTGGGCGTTATGACCAAGTTGGGTGTTGTGACCAAAATCAAAATTGGGCGTTGTGACCAAGTTGGGCGTTGTGACCAGAATCGAAGTTGGGCGTTATGACCAAATTCTGAGTTAGGGTTTGTGACCAGTGGGCGTTGTGTCCAGGCCCCAAGATACCCAGCTAGCCAGTAAGCAGATGGCAGATCATACATGAATTAACATGAGTTTAATTTCGGACAGGAACGATGTGTTAACAGACATCACATTCAATGTAATAAATAAGTCGATATATAACATCTTTATATAAGAACAGCCTCAAGAATCAGCCACACAATATAAAAGCATCACCATTATACATCCCATTGGTAGATTGTATTTGAATCTTGTACCAAACCTGATAGCAAATAAAATGGGTGCACACCTAATCGTAGAACAGACAAAGCTGTTGTCATTACCAATATTATTTAAAATATCTTCTGCGGAAACTTTTCAAAGTTAGCAAAGGCAGTAAGAAAAAAAATATCGCAAGTGGTTGTTTGTATGTTGCATACTTTATATGGTGCTAATAACCAGATCGTGGTTAGCGGAAAGTAGATATATAACAGTTTCATAGCTACAAAAATAGAAGATTTTAATGAACAAATAACTACAGACACAAACAATATTCGTTGGTAAAGAAAAAATCTAGAACCCAAAGATGGCTACATAACGGGCTATATAATCTGAAGTTACATATAAAGTAATATTTAATAAGGGTAGCAATAAAAAATTAATACTAGAATAAATTAAGGTGTCTGTTGTAACAGTACTTTTACTTAGCCCTATACTCTACTGTACTATTAATTTATACTGCCCTGGGTTTGCTAGGATAAACAGTCGTAGAGACATAAAACTCAAATTAAATCGCCAGTGCGACCAAGATAAGCCAATATTGCTCTGGGTTTGTTCGTTGTCACATGGACTGCTAAAAATACGTATGCAAACACTGCCAGCCATAAAAACCCAACAGTTTACATAAAAAGATATATAATCTAAGTGACAAACAACTTCCGGAATTGGACTGTGTCATGATTGAGATCGAAGAACTCAACTTTTCGCCCACTTTCGTAAGGTGCTTCATCAGGATGAAAAGCAAAAAGAGCACGGTAACTCAACGTGTAAACCACGCCAGAGGCGAAACTCTTTTGCAAGGAAAGAGATAGAACACAACAAGTTACCGTGCACTTTGTGGTTTTCCTCCTGATGAAGCCCTTACGAAAGTGGGCGAAACGTTGAGTTCTTCAACCTCAATCATAACACGGTGCAATCCCGGAAGTCTTTTGTTACTTAATGACAATGGCCGTGAAAGCCTCCTACATCATCACATATATATCTGTAAGAAAAACACAAATACAGGCAAAAGCATTTACATAAAACACCAAGAATAAACAGTGCCAAGTGTAGCTGTCAACGATATAAGCTTCTTAATGTAAATATCTACCGGCGAAAGCTGTTTCTATTAGCGTTATTACATAAAAATACATGTAAAAATACATAATGTTCATATAAAAAGTCTGTACGCTACAGGCATTAAAGCAACTTAGATATTGAGTTAATGTTCTATTGTTGACGCAAAGTAAAACAGCGATTGTGCGAAATATATTTAAATTCTGCCCATAAATACACGCTAGGCAATGCTGTCTATTCTTTAAACGCGCTTGTTGCTGGAACCGCTGTGATGCGAACGCAGCCTTGGTATGTTCAAATCGAGCTAACACGCTGCGTCAGCAGATGATACCATCACTCCGTCTTGACTGCGAGTAAACCCGGTTATCTCAGTCACGAAATCCTTTATTGAAACGATTGCCCAAGATGTCGCAATAATATGTCTTTGTATGGTGACGCTAAATAGAAATTAACATTGCATTCGGTTGCTCCCAAGTGTTCCCGGGTTTGGACAAGAACGACACTTCTATAGTGTTACAATAACAACATACTGCTATGGACTAAGCGGCGATACCTCGGTGATGATGCCCAAGTAGTTCAATGCTAGTGTAGGCGGTGGTCACACCCAGGAAACTCTCGTTGTTGGCGGCGATTAATGCGGATCAACACCACACTGCACAAAGCACTTTGGTGCTTTTTCTTAGCGACTGGCGTCACTGACATTTTGGTGACGACAAGCTTCTGTCGCTGCGACTGACTTCTCGCTGGTTCTCACGACATAGTTGCAGTTATTCATAAATGCAACGTTGCGACCCGCTGGCTTGGTTCTACTTATAATAACTCCGCGTGTTTGATCTGCCGCATTCGCACATTCTACTTACTTACACTTATACTGCGTAACAAATTAATTAATACATAATGAGACATACGATCCAGCTTTATTGCTAGCAGGATAAGGTAAAAACATACGAAATGTATATATACGGTGACACGAATTGGCCCATTACACTGTCCGTAGTCGAAGCCGGACAACTCGGAGCCGCCATCTCGGCGCGGAGCCAGCTCGGCGCCGGGACAACTCGGCGCGGAGCCATCTCGGCACCAGCCAACTCGGCGCTAGGCCATCTCGGCGCCGAATTCAAATTCGCAAACTACAGTGTGCACTACGTAAGAAAATTATTTTAAACAAATAATCAATAAAGTGATCGCCAACAAGCTGGCATCAAATAAAAAAAAAATATTTAGAATTTCTTGGAAAATCAAACACTGACGACCAGAGGTGGTTGCAAAGTGATTACAAAGGGGCCAAACAAAAGTTGTAACGTGTAACCGTCATTAGTAAAATTTTATTATTTTTTTAAATAATTACGAAACATGCATTTACTAGCCAAGATAGAGAAACATTTTACGAAAAAAAGTTTTTTGGCTTTGAGATTGTTCAGTCAGCTAAAACTAACACGCAATAAAAAATCTCATTGAAATCTTGCTTAATTTTCGAAAAATAGCACTTTTTGCATTTACACAATTTCGAAAAACGCTATTTTCTAACTAAGTAAAGTGCCTTTTATGTGACAAATATTTCGTTAATGTTTATTTCAAAAATTAAAGAAAAATTATTTTTAACAAAGTTTTTTTATTATGAAATAAAAAACTTTGTAAAAAATATTTTTTTCTATAGCAGTCTTTGTTAAAAGTAAAATTCTTTGATATGGGACCTAAGCATAAAAGAAAATCTAAGAGATCAAAGTTGGCCGAGGATTTTGAAATTTGGCATAGCAGCCTAGATGTTGATTCTAAACAACTTTTCTTAATAACGTTTTGTCGTATTTGCTACATATAAGGCACGCAGTAAAATAGGTTTTTTGAAAACTTTTAAGGCATACTTGATTTTTCAAAACTGAAATGCTGTTAGAAATTCGCCTTTAAACAAGCAGGGCTGAACCCCAAAAAATAAAAATTTAAATCGAGAATTTTTTACCTTTAAAAGAGTCGTTTCACCTATCCGGGGACACACTGTATATACTTGGTGAGTTTTAAGTTGATTCTTTCCTTTTACCAGGATATAAAGCTAAAAAAATAAGCTTTTTTTCTCATTTTCCACTTTTCCGAAATATCATAACTAAAGGAGGTACAGGGTGTTAAAGTTTCAAATTAAAAACTAAACTTTGGCGCAAAGGCGGCTGGACAATTTTATTTTTGTTTATCTCTGTTGTCAAGCAATGACCTCTCAACTAGTTTCCCATTGTAATTCTCTTAATGTTATTGCTACAATAATGGCTTATGTTTATGAAAATAATGAAGGAGTGAATATGCTTATTATTTGCTGGGAGGGTTGTCAAAATGCCGCTGCCGCATCGCTCTGATACGCGGAACATGTATGTAGAAGCGAATGCTGATAATTTTGGACATATCATTTAAGTTAGATTAAGTTTGGTTTAATTTTTGGTAAGTAATTTTAGTTCTTAATTTGAAACTTTAACACCCTGTACCTTCGTTAGTTTTAATATTTCGCAAAAGTGGTAAATGAAAAAAAAGCTTACTTAAAAATCACCTTGTATACAGGGTGTCCGAAAAATACGTGTACAACGGAAGACCACAAGTTCCTTTGCCCAAAATATGATGATTTACAATGATTAACTTTCAACCCCCTGTATAATCACTACAATTTTTGCTCTAAATAGTTACTTTAATTTATAAGCTATTTCCTCTCTTACAATATTCTAGTTGGGTGAACGGTTTAGCCACAAAAAAATATGTTGAGTTACAATTACCTACTGATTCTGGCTTGTAGAAAATATTTTTTTTGTGACTAAACCGTTTACCCAACTAAAATTTTGTAAGAGAGGTTGTAGCTTCTAAAATAAAGTAGCTATTCACAAAAAACATTGGTAGTGATTATACAGGGGTTTAAAAAAATATGGATGGATAATTTATTGTGACAATGTTTTTAAACACCCTGTAATTTTCGAAATTAAGGTTTATTCCACAAAAGGCTATAGTTTACTGTTACAAAAGCATGGCCGAAAAATGAATAAAATCTATCAAAGATTTTTCGACTTACTTGAAAAACTAATCATTTTTGAATACCTATAGCGGCTAAACTAAGCAACTTTGTATATAAGCAAGATGAGTTAAATCATCATATTTTAGGCCAAGAAACTTGTGGTTTCTCGTTGTACACGTATTTCCGAACACCCTGTATACAGTGTGTCCCCGAATAGATGAAACGACT
This sequence comes from Agriotes lineatus, assembly GCA_940337035.1. Taxonomy (NCBI): domain Eukaryota; kingdom Metazoa; phylum Arthropoda; class Insecta; order Coleoptera; family Elateridae; genus Agriotes; species Agriotes lineatus. The sequence goes on along the minus strand of CALNHX010003945.1, from coordinate 1,208 downwards.
CTTGTAAAAGGTAAAAAATTCTCGATTTAAATTTTCATTTTTTGGGGTTCAGCCCTGATTGGTTAAAGGCGAATTTCTAACAGCATTTCAGTTTTGAAAAATCAAGTATGCCTTGGAAGTTTAAAAAAAACCTATTTTATTTGAAATCGGCATTGAAGTACCTCGAAATCGTCATTAAAATACGAGAAATCGGCATTAAAGTAATCTATTGTTTTACGACTTTTTTGTAGGTGGCGAGGCGATAGATAAACGTCAACCGACGTCAACATAACCTACAAAAGTTGGTTAAAATGATATAATTTCACAATTTCTCGATTTCAGATAAAACATAGTACACCTCGGCACTGAAGTTCTTTTTTATCCCTCATGTGGCTTATTTTCCAAAGTTAAACTTCAGGGCCTTGGTATGCAAACTACTATTACTGTAGAGTAGCGTGCCTTATATGTAGCAAATACGACAAAAAGTTATTAAGAAAAGTTGTTTAGAATCAACATCTAGGCTCCAAGACCAAATTTCAAAATCTTTGGCCAACTTTGATCTCTCACATTTTCTTATATGTTTAGGTCCCATATCAAAGAATTTTACTTTTAACAAAGACTGCTATGGAAAAACAAATATTTTTAACAAAGTTTTTTATTTCATAATAAAAAAACTTTCTTAAAAATAAAACTCTTTGATTTGGAAAATAAACACTAAAGAAATATTTGTCACATAAAAGGCACTTTACTTATTTATTGCGTGTTAGTTTTAGCTGACTGAACAATCTCAAAGCCAAAAAACTTTTTTTCGTAAAATGTTTCTCTATCTTGACTAGTAAATGCATGTTTCGTAATTATTTAAAAAAATACTAAAATTTTACTAATGACGGAAGTCACGTTACAACTTTTGTTTGGCTCCTTTGTAATCACTTTGCAACCACCTCTGGTCGTCAGTGTTTGATTTTCCAAGAAATTCTAAATATTTTTTTTATTTGATGCCAGCTTGTTGGCGATCACTTTATTGATTATTTGTTTAAAATAATTTTCTTACGTAGTGCACACTGTAGTTTGCGAATTTGAATTTGGCGCCGAGATGGCCTAGCGCCGAGTTGGCTGGCGCCGAGATGGCTCCGCGCCGAGTTGTCCCGGCGCCGAGCTGGCCCCGCGCCGAGATGGCGGCGCCGAAGTGGCGGCGCCGAAATGGCGGCGCCGAGTTGTCCTAGACCCGC